>JANHFO010001947.1:52186-64308 GCA_032468095.1 Pareas carinatus | reverse complement strand
GCAGCAGTCTTGAGGTTTAGGAGGGAGCAAGAGAATTCATTGCAAGATCTGCTCATTATATGAGAATAGCTATATCAGGAGATGGGCAGCATATAAAGTTAATAAGTAAAATAAATACATATAACTTGCTGTCTTATCTAGAGGACGATGCTAGAAGTGTGGGTGGGTGCTTGGAGGCACAGATGAGCTACAGGGTGAATAAATTGAAACTTCATCTCAAGAAGGAATAATAGAATTTAATCTATAAACTCTATAAGATTCAACTTCTGAATGGGGCAAACTCAAGAGTATATGCATGGAAGAAAGGAAATTTCTGGATCCATACCGGAGCCTAAAATATAGGCAGAACTTCTTTTATTTCAGGATGGGAATCCATTCCTGGGGAAGATTGTTGAAACCATCCACATGCTTTGGAAATCTGCTTATCCAGGTTACTTTTTTTGAAACAAAAATATGTGCAGAAGTAAAGCATAAGGAAAACAAGGAAGAGTTTGCATGAATATTCATTACTCATGGACTACTCAGCCATGGATATAGTATAAAATCAATCAGTTTAATTCAAAAGATTTTAAATAACTTAAGAATAGTGGAAATGAGACATATAAAACAGTGTAAGTTCTTGATATATACTCCAGTTGAAACACCTAGTGAAAAATGTGTAATCAGATATAAAAATATTATTTGGGATATTATATATTTGATGTGCAATTGAAGTTTGAGAATTTATTGAAGGAGATAAAAATTGATCCAAACTCTGATAAGAATTCACTGAAGAAATAAGGGGTTTAAATGTTTATAAGCTACTCTTTAGAGAATCAAAGGTAAGAGGATCCTCAGAGATGCTGAAGTGAATAGCTATATGTAGAGACTAAATAAATGGTAAGTGAATGGCTGTAGGCCAGTGATGGCGAACCTATGGTGCGCATAGTGGTGCTGGGCGATGACATCATGAGCCCTGACTCATTAGCTGAGACCCGTCCTGGATTCGGTGCCTAAAAGGTTAGCCACCACTGCTGTAGGCAATGCAGAATCAGTGAAATAGAGACCCGGAGTGCTTTCTTTCCCCTCAAGGAAGAAACAAGGCTCAAGAGGATAGACAGATGGACAGACCTCAAGAGTTAGGAAAGATAGCTAGAAAGAGACCCATGTAGGGAGCAAGAAGTGGAGCAGAAATAGTTTAACCCGGGATCATGACCAGTACACAGTTGTAAGATGCCCAAGGAAAGCAACACAAGGAGATAAGTAAGAGAAAGACTAATCAGTAGGAGAGAAGTGCGAGGGAAGAAGCTGAGACTTTCCTGCCCGTGGATGCCTGCCCAAATCAGTTTCCACTCTGTAGAGCTCATGCAGAGGAGAGGGAGCTTGGGGGTACCAATGAATCGGGAGCTGGGATTGCCACGTGCTCAGCCAAGAGAGAGGCCGGCCAGCTTCACCAGTGGAGGAATTGCCCAAATGTCTCTGAGGAAGGACTGAGGCTTGCAAGATCCAAAAAGGACAGCAGGGAATTGGATCAGTCAATTAAAAAAGAGATCCAATTCAAGAAGAGGAGGGGAAACAGCTAACATTTTTCCAAAGGGAGGCCTGTTTAAATGCATCCTGTGCCTTTTAGATTGCTAAATCTACTAGATATGAAAGGGGGGAACGGGGGGACACACACAGATAAAAGCGGAATATTTGTCTCTGTAGCAGAATTGGGGGGAAGTCCACTGCAGTCATGATGGTGTTCCAAGTTATTCTTGCCTGCTTGTATAGTGCTGTCTGTATAATCATATGGTTTCTGTTTTCTTCTTGCAATAATGAAGCTTCTTCGGTTGTTCCCAACTAAAGGTCTGATTTCCAGTTGGATTCTAAGAATTAGTGTGAAGAAAGAATTCACTAGCAGCTCTTACTGCTTGCAGAAATAATGCCAGGCTGTAGAAATAAGTGGCAATGGACCAGAAAAGATCCCACTTTAGGAGTCCCAGAGAAGCCAGTTTTCTGATCTCAGGAGAGCTTTAAAATTGGGGCTACACTTCCATTCTTCTCGCACCATTTTCTCCCCTTGTGTAGAAATGCACAAAATCTATTTCCTTTATCCACTTATTACTACTCACATTTAATGCAAAGGGATACAAGCATCCAGGTTAATTTTCCTCTGTAACAATCATTACATGAAATAACTTTGGGAAATTTCATTACATGAGATAAAGGGAATCACCATGGCAAAACAGTGCATTGTAAAAACCAAAGCTGCATTTATGTAAATCATTTATACAATTCTTTTCAGTCTTTGGATAGATACCTGTTTTATTCTAATTTGTGTAATCATAGATATTCTCTGATTGCAAGTTAAACACAGACCTGGGATCAAAACCAGGAGTTGATGTTTAATCAACTCCTGGTTTTGATCCCAGGTCTGTGGTTGATGTTTATTTTTTGTTCAATTGTTTTTGCTGTCTATTAAGTTTATTTTAGTCTGGACTTCCAGTTCCGCTTTCTTCCGAACGGGGTGAAAAAACCCTTCTTTTTCTAATTTGGGGCCCGTAAGTGGTCCTAAGTCACTCCAGAGAGGTGACGGATGAGGGGGTGCAGCGGAGATGCATGTTAGGAGGCGGCCAACACGTTGGTCTTTTCCACTTTGACCCCTATTCACCAGGTTGAAGAAAGGGCACTCAGTGGCATTAAGGGTGAATGCAGGGACGCCAAAACAGCACGGCAGAAGCAGAAAGAAGAGACAAGCAGGAGGTGGATGAAATAGACAAACAAATATATCCAGTGTGGTAAGAAGATTTTAAAGAAAAATGAAATTTCTCCTCCTAAAGTGTTCCATGCCCAAAGAGTAAAGGGAAATAGACAACTTTTGCTCTTGTAAAATCTTTTTAAAAAGGGAGTGAATGGGATTAAAGAAGAAGATTTCAAATTTTGAAAAAAAAAAGAACTCTAAAAAGTGATTAAAACGGTTGAATAAAAAAATTGTGGACTAATTGCAATAAAAGAAGATTGTTTGAATAATAAATTAGATGAACTTAGATCAAAACTCTGGTGATTGGAAAATGAGTCTGGATTTGAAATATAATATTTAAGAGTCGGAATTGGAAGCTTTGGATTTAAATAAAATAAAATGGTGGAAATAAACAAAAGTGTACTGGATTACAAAGATATTTAAGGATTTGAACTTTTGAGGTAGAAAAAAGTGAACTATAAATTTGAGATATGAAGATTTGGATGATGGTTTTGGACTATTTAACAACTGGAAGACTTGGATTTGGAAAAGAAGAATCGGACAAAATGGCTTCTACACAGGAAATGGAGAAAGAACAGCCTGATAAATTTATGCTGCAAATGGAACAACTGCTTAAATCAGATACTGCCACAAACAAAGGGAACAGGAAACTAAAAAGAGACTTTTAGAATTGAGAGAAGCACCAGAGCCAAATAGAAGAAAGAGAAAATTGAGGAAAAAGAACAATCAGAAACTAAAAATAACAGACACAGTGGTCCTAAGGAATAAAAAGACAGAGAAACTTAGCAGTTCTTCTATGAAAGTGTGGGGAGGAAGTGGGGCTATTACAATGTGACCTGCAGATCGATCTCTGGGTACCCGCAGGCCGAATTATAGGCCTCTGGGCTCCCCGTGTTCGGAGGCCTGGAAATTGGCACACGAGTGCCCAGAGATTGATCTGCAGGTTGCCCGGAGGGCTGGAGATCGGCCCGTGGGCTGAATTCTAGGCTTCTGGGCGCCCTGTGGACTGATTTCTGGGCCTCCAGACACAATTCTTTTAGCAAATAGATTGTAAGAGGTATGGTATCTTTTGTGGTCAAGAATGATCAAGTTGATTTTGTTAAAATCAGCGAGGGACCAGACAATATTTGACTTCTAGATCTGTTTGAGCAAATATAAAAGGATTCCAAGCTAGTTTTATCACCAGATGCTTAAAAAACTTTCTACAAATTGTATAGAAAATCTCTTTCTTTAGTAATCTAAGTTTCTATTTCCTGAAGAATATATCAACTAGATTTGGGTTTTATATGCAGTTTCTACATTCAAAGTTAAAGATATGCTTTCAGACACATGCTTAGTTTATAAAAGTTACAGGCAAGGATCTTGATTTTTAATATTTGGATCTCCAAACTTCTAGTAATGATGATAATGGTGATTATTATATAGTAAACTTGTAAGTCTATTATTAGACAAGATCACAATATTCATTATCCAGGATTTACCTCTTCTAAAAAATAGTATACATACAGTGTAATATATTGTTCATATTAGGAAAACAGCTCTCCTGTCATAATGATGTATAAGGATCAAAACAAAGTTATAACCAATAGCAGGGCTTTTGTGAAACATTTCAGATCATCTGCAATGAAGCTTGAATCTCTTAAAAAATTCACTACAAACATCCAAGGGATTGTTTTGATGTGGCTATATTTGCCTTCAAGTTATAAAAGACTGTTTAGATTTCCCCATTGATAAAAACCTTAGAAAATCACTCATTGTAACTCTTGCTTTGAAGAAATCTTACTTGAATATTTTTTACTTGTAGGAAACGGTTATGATGAGCATTCCAGAGCTTGTATTCATGCATATCACTGTTTTTTTTCCCTATCACAAACTGAATCAGGTAATAGTTGCATTAGATTTTCCCATTAGGACTGAACTTTATGCTACCTTCATCTAGTACAGCCCTCCTCAATCCAACATCTTCTCGATGTGCTGAGACTACACTTCTAAGAATTATTGGCCAAAATGGTCAAAGGCAAATCTAAAACCATTTTGAGAATGTCTGACTGAGAACAGCTGGTCAATTTTGAATACCAGAAATGTCAAAATCATGACAGCATGCTTAATTATAGGCACTGGACTCTGCAAAATTAGGTGGGCTCACTGACAACCAGGTAGAATATTGCATTATCATGGCAGCATCTTGGAATGAACCGCAGTGTCTTAAACAGGATGGTTAGAATATGTATGCCTCTCTTTTAAAGGAGTTATCTCCAGACCATTGACCAGTCATTATGCTTTATGGGGATGATGGCATTATAGTCTGACTCGTTTCCTCATATTACCTTGATGTAATGAGAGAACTAAGTAGCCCCAATGACCTTAAGTGATGCTGCTGAGAACGTGAACTCCAGCAGGACCACCTTTGGCTTCAAAAAGGAAGATAAGAATAACCTACAATGAAGTGAGAGCAGGTAGGGCTCTGCAATTGCTAAAAGAGAAGCCAGCTCATCTCGGAAAATGCACTCCAAAAATCAAACTTGGAAAGAAGGTGATGACAAACCACTATAGCAATTACATCACCTTGACATCTAACAATGAAAAATCTTGGTTGGAGGATACTTCAGTGAACATCTGCAAAAACAAGAAAGAGCATAATGCCCTCTAAGGCATAACTGGAGCCCAAACGCTGGAGAAAAGAACAATCTGGAATCACTTTTGCTTTTGCTCTTTGGATTGACTAAATATAGAAAATAAATTACATTTCTAAAGATGATTATTTGCTTATTTCTAGCATCTGATTTCAGCAATATAAATGCAAACTATAAAGGAGCATCACTAAATAGTCAACCCTGGAATCAAGTCAACTACATACAAGAAATGGGAAATGCAGTTTGTGAAACATTAGAAAAATTTAAGAGTAGGTTTGACAACAACTGAGACATTTCCCTTTTGCATTAAGTAGTAAGACACATTATGAAAATCAAAGAAAAAACCAAATCTTAAAGTGAAAAAGATCCACGTGACTTTCAGAACAAGTTATTAGGATAGTCAGGGAAAAGATGCCAGAAGTTTTGCATTGTAGGTAGACATCGTGACTGAATGTTAAAAAAGTGTTTTAAAAAAGAGGGGTAAGAAAATTCCAATGGTTTAAAGATCAGAAAAAAATCACAGGGAAATTTTCAAACACTGTAGAATAATCATACTCAAGAACCATTATGGAAGAGAGGCGATATAGACAAGTGAGATTGGAAGAAAATGGAATAGCTAGCTAAACTCTTTACAAATGGAGTTTGTTTGTATTTAAAAAGCACATTTGCACAGAAAATTGATTGCACAGAAATGAATTCTACAGCATGAGCTGCAAGAGGCAACAGGCAAGCAATTAACTAGGAAAGCACCAGGCACAGATGAAGCGTCCATAGAATTTTTAAAGCTGCAGCAGAGGAGACAGTTAAAATATTAGAAATATGAATTCGATGGCCTAGGGATTTGAAAAGATGGTGCGTTCATTGAGTGCAAAAGATGCAAGAAGTACAAATTACCAAACCATTATACTAATTTCTAATGCAACAAAATTAATATGTGATTAATCCCCTCATAGTATAAACAATATTTATTTATTTATTAGAATTATATACCGCATAACAGTACTTTACAGCACTCTCTAAGCGGTTCATAAGAGGAGTGCCTATTAATGGGAAGAATCTAGAAAAAACAGCTACATGAGATAGGGTATTCAACATAGGATGGATATTTACTTATTTAGTGTATAGCAAAATACATGGACTTAAGGTAGATTAAATGTTGATGTTCAGTCCACACAGTCATTCAAGGACAGGGTGGTCTATGTCGAAAAAGTCAGACATAGGGCCAGGGTAGGCTCTTAATGGACAATGTGATGAACATCTTGTCAAGGAGCAGCACAATCACACTGAGGCATAGATACAACACTTCACTTAAACAGTGAGTCCTGGCAGATGCCATGTTGTGTACAGATCCTGTTCAGAGTTGCCCATAGCTGGCGAGGAAGGTCAAAAACTGGCACCTTTGATAATAATAAGATGGATAATAAAGAGACAAGAGAATACATGAAGGAACCTTATTTTTGTTTCATTGATCATACAAGGTCTCATCAGCAGGAAGTTTTATTTTCTTCAGCAGAATGGATAAAGATGCACAGTTTTCTGGAGAGATTAATTCTAGGCAGGAGGGCAGATCCTTTGGCAAGATCACGAACATTTCTACTTCAACAAATATCAGAATCTGTTTTTTAATCATATGGTTATAAACGTTGGACATTGACAAAGAGCCAGAGAATGATGCCTTTGAATTATGGATTTGGAGATAATTATTACAGAGACTATGGAATGCAAAAAGAATGACAAACCAGCCCTTGGTCATATCAAGATTGACTGCTCCCTGAGGCAATGATCAGCAAGCAGAAACTGTCACTCTTCATGTGATACAAGCAAATGAACTTGGAAAAAATGATGACACTTAATTATTGTAGCTCACCAGTCACTTCACGTGAGATGGGTGGCCACATATATTTGATAAATAAAAGAATACTTAATAAGGCGTGTTTATTTACTTGCTTACTTATAAGCTTTGCAGATTGGTCCAGTTAAATGACTCTGAGCATCCTAAATCTCTTCACATCCATAGTCAAAAATTAAAAACAGGATCATGTACCATAATGGCTGATAAAAATACAAGTAGTTCTTGTATTTTTGTCCATTCAATCTGTAACTGTAGCCAGCATTTTACAATGTTCGTCTTAATTTTCCTCTGGCTGTTTTTCTAATTGGCATGGAGTGAGATGGGATTATGATTACTCTTATAATAGTCATTTTCATTGCTGTATTTTTGCAAACCTTGAAGGCCTCTAGATCAAGCTGATGCCTCCATTGTTTTTCAGTAGCTTATTTAGTCTTGTTTGGTAGCCTATTTTGAAATTCATAAAATTTGTTGGCTATCAAGGCGATTAACAATATGTCATCTCCATTATTCCTATTTCTGGAAATGATTTATAAGACATTACTCAAAGATCCGAGCTCAAACAAGGCATTAATTTTTTTATGATATGAGATTTTTTAAAAAAAACTACTCAAGGTCATATTTCCAATTCTTGGTTGCAAAAGTAACTAGATTAAGTGCTTCAAATTTTGTGGTTTGAGGGTGGGGCACTAGCTTGCATCATTTCTAACAAAGGAAAATTCAGTTGAGCTGCAGCGTTTTTTTACCTGTGTTTTGTGTTCATGAACTGTTATCTGCAAATGGAGACCTGAACAGACATTTGACAGAAGCAAAATATTTCTACTCAAAGCCTCATTTACTAAGCAGCTGACTCACAGGAGCATAAAACGATTGGTCATTTCATCAGGAGATAATTTAAAGTTGGGATCCACCCAGCCCAAGGTCTAGGACTAATATAAGCCAAGGAAATGCAACGTCTACAATCACACAGCAATTAAGTTAAGTGTACCTCATAATAGCAGGATCTAACAAAGAGCTAAAATTCTGCACTAAATACGTATTTTACAATAATCATGGCATGTGAGAGATCACAACTTCTAGTATATTTCTTTAATTGGTCTATAACTACGACTGTAGATGAAAACCACGAAGTATACATGTTGGCCAGATTTGGAAGTTTCTATCTTAAAAAGAAGTAGGAAAAAATATGGACTGCAAGCTGTTAACAGCTACCTCTCCCCATCCTGCCTCAACAGCAGAACTAGACCAACATGTCCACTGGAAGGAGACAGTTGGGAGTGTAATCCAGTCATAGAGTTCCCCACTGCTCTAAAACAAATCTTGTGAAGCATATAACGAAATATCTTAACTAGGTAAGTAACCTAGTTCAGGGTATATTTTGTAAATTTCTATTTATCTGTCTAACAATGTCTTTTCAGGATAGCCCCAGAATTCCTCTCTTTTTACCCACTTTCAAGATGCTGTTCACTAGACCCCACAAATATGCTGCCATTCTGCCATTTTTTTCACAAATGTGCACACGGTTATGTTTATGTGCATTGTTTATCAATTCAACATGGTTATTTAATATCATTTAAATGTTTTCTACTGACATCAGGACTGAAAAACAGTACAGAATGAGCATTCTAAGAATAAAGCAAATATAACTTTCCGATGTTGGTGACAGATATAACATGGGAGATCATCTTCTCTTGCAATTGTTCTTCTGGTCACAGTTTTGATTACTGTCATCACAAAGATCACAGCTACTTATCTTTCACAGGCTATTTTCAAAGCATGAAAGACTTGAATGAGATAACAGTAGAGACTAAACAAAGTTTAGACAGGGATGACTGAAAAGTAATCGAAAAAGAACTGTACATTCTCAACGGCTGAAAATTCCTGGCTGACAGAAGTGGTGGTCTTGATTTATGGATAGTTCTTAAATTACAGGCACAATTGCAATCAGTATTTCCATTGCTAAGTAGGGTGGTTAAGTGAGTCACACCCAATTTTACAACCTTTTTGCCATGGCTGTTAAACAGATCGCTGCATTTGCTAATTACAGAGTCATTAAGCAAATCAAGCTTCCCTGCTGACTCGGCTTGTTGGAAACCAACTGAGATCATAAATGACGGATGACCCCAGGCCACTGCAAACATCATCCATAGATACTGATTGCCAAGCACCTGAATCTTGCTGCAATAGTCATAAATGTGAGTACAGGTTGTAAGAAATCTTTTCTCAGTACCGCTGTATTTGAAAGGTCACTAAATGAATGGATGTAAGTCAAAAACTATCTGTACTAAAAAAAAAAGCACCTATACAGCCATATTTAAAATGCAACAAATTGTTGCACAGCCAAAAAGTATTATCTTGTTCCATCCTGAAGATGATTTTTTCTGGTTTTTATCTTTTCTGCCCTAGTGTTCAGTCCTAATCTTGCTGCATCAACATCAGATCCAATCTGCCTGTATTTATATTCAAGAAACAAGTTTTGAGTAATAGTACTACAGGCATAAGATTGCCGTAAGGACAAGTGAAACCTAGAACGTAAGGGATAGGCATTTAATGTTTAAGTAAAAACAACTGAAATGTACAATATTAAACATTAAATCAGAAAAAAATATAAAGTTCAAATAATTTATGTTGTGAAAAATGTGCATAAAGCCAGAATGGAATTTGAATAATAATAACAACAACAATTTAGTCAAGCATGTATGAGAAAAACAAGTATAAGTAGAAACATACTATATAAACATATAGGTATAAACAGGCATAAGCATATGCATAACAAATGAGTACGAACTAATGGGAAGAGTAGAACAGGGACAGTAGCTGTGCTGGTGCACTTATGCATACTGCTGCTTATGCATACCTCTCAGGTATGAAGTGAGGTCCAGTTTAAAGTTAAAATTTAAAGTAGACAGTTTAAAGTTAAAATTTGAGGGGGTTTGAGGATGTAACAACTGCATCAGGTAGCGAGTTCCAGGCATTGAAACATGCATTCAATCATGTCTCGCAGACAAAGATTAGATCGAAAAGGACCGTATTTAATAGGTTTATGAAATCAAGCGTTTTGTTTACGAGGCTTCTTGCATTTAATAACTTACATTAAAGATCTGTAGTGGTGGACCTGGAAGAAGCTGAGGGCGTGCCTGCCTAGTTTTGGTTGTCGTTGGGATGGTGGTTGTTTGAACATGGGAAATTGGTTTTGTGTTTGATATAATCAAAACAGTAGTCGATATATAGGTCAGTCTCACCTTGATCCTGACGTTTTTAAAGTTCTGAGCGAAGCTCTTGAGCACGGGCACATTGTAATATTGACAGGTCAGGCCATGAACGAAGTTTCTTATGGTTAATACTGCTTTTTCCAAGTGAGTTTATTGTATAGGTGAATTTGTTTTTGCTGGTTTCACTCTTACAAATGATTTTGCAGAAGTGCGGGGTCACTGCGCCATCGCTGTTTCTGAACTCTGGGCCGTCACGGGTAACGTCGGTAATGGCCTGATAATTTCATCAGGAGTAACAGTTGATGTTTGAAAGTTGCTGACGATATTGCAGACCTTTGCGATGTCCTCCGAATCATTGGTGTCCTCAAGCCCAAATAAGATGGCATTGGGACGCTTCTGTTCACGTTCAATTGTGTCTTTTACAAAACTGGAGATGCTGCTCGCCGGGTATCATGGATGCGATTAGAGGCAAGGTTTGCAGTTTTCTGTAGTTGTGGATGTTGAGCTGGGGTAAAAATTTGGGTTGGGGCTTCACTTTTCTCAATTAAATAATTATTTTTTTCCAAAGACTGCTAATCGTGTTTCAGGTTTTGCTTCAATGGCGCATTATGCATCAATCATCATTCTTGCAACATTATCCGACAATGATTTACTTTATTTATATATCACACTCACAGATCAACATGCACACACATAAAACATCAGTTCAAATGAGAGATTTCTTATCATTTGCTTTGTCAAGTTCATCTTGGAATTCAAACATATGTTGTTCCGTCCAATTCTCAGTAAAAGTATAATATCTAAAAAAGAACAAAAAAAGAAGCAACATGAGAGGACTGTCATTTAATGCTGAACACTATCAGCAAATTTGTCACGGCGAGTTGTCTCCTTCCTTTATGTTTCAGCAAACTATCAGAAGATCTGGATATTATCTCCAGGTTAAAATGTAAGCTGCGGGAAGAGTGATCAGTTGACCTGCAGCTGTAGGTAGGGAAGTGAAGTGAAGCAGGAAAAAGGTCACAGAAACCTTTCACAAGAAGGGAGCAGAAGGGTGGAGTCTCTTTCTTTTATTTTTCTTTCCTTCCCTCCTCCCTCCCTCCTCTCACTTTCTTATACTTTTCCACTATCTTTTTTTTTCTGTCTGAAACTTTTAATAAAAATTATTTATTTATTTAAAAAAAAAACTTTCCAAGGGTTCTCCTCCTTCACACTTGCAGCAGCGAGAACGAGACTGCGTTAGCCAAATAGTGGATTTATATTTCCCCATGAACAAAATTGGAGAGCAGCAAGATCACCGAGATCTGCTGCCCTTCCACTGACACAATCTCTCGAGGCCTTTTCGAGACCAGGATTCCTGAACCTTGCATTTGCCAGTAGTAAAAGCTGGCGGGAAGATGCTGAGTCCGGCAGCAGATTCTCTGCCTTCGTTTGGGAAACCTGCCGTCAGACAAACAAGCTGTAGGGCCTTTGGGACAGTGTTCAAGAGGTCACTGATGGTGTTTTCCAAACAGTTGTAGTTATCGTTCCACAAGGTTTAGAAAAATGGCCTTTTCAAGAATAATAAATTTTCTACAAGACTATTTCACATTCATCCGAGACCAAAACCTCATCAGGTTTAATATAATGTATTTCTGAGTAGGTATGTGCAGAAAAACAAAGGAAAGTAATGTACTCTAAATCAGAGGTCTCCAACCGTGGGCCCGTCA
>JANHFO010001947.1:14322-29524 GCA_032468095.1 Pareas carinatus | reverse complement strand
CCGCGGACAGCCCCCCCCCCCTTCCCGGGAGACCCGGCGGGATGGACGTGTGGAGGGAAAGCGGGTCCCGCTTTTTGTCCCCCCGCCCCTTCCCGGCTTAGGGGCTTTGAGGGAGAGGCTCCCCGAGGAAGCAGGCCGGCCCTGGCGGAGGAGGGGGGTCGGGGGCTCCTTTCCCGGGCCGCGACTCGAGGCGGGGGAGGTCGGGGGAAGCCGCCGCGGGAGTTTGGCCCCAGGTTCCAGGCGCACGTGGGGCCGGGTGTCGGGAGAAGAGGCCGACCCTCCTGGAGGAGGAGGAGGGGGGGGCACCATTTTGTTCGCTCGGGCGGCTTCCCCACCAGCCTTGGACTCAGCCATGCCCGGCAACAGAGAGCGGGAGGAGGAGGAGGAGGAAGAGGGGAAAGGCCGGACCCGGGAAAGGGCGGGCGGACAGGCGCGCGCGCGCAGGATTCCGGAGGAGTTTTAGCGTAGGAATCCCTTCGCCCGCCCCGCGCTGCCGGGAAGGGATTTGCGAAGGCAGCGTAGGAGGCTTTCGTGAATCCGCTCCTCGCCCGTGGCTCCGGGTTTCTCGCCTCCAAGATGGCGCATTGCCGCTGATTTTTTTTTTTTTTTAACCCCTCCTTTCCTCACTCCTCTCCCGAGATATTAATCACCTCGGTTCCTGCACTGCAGTCCTCGCCTTCTCGCCCCTTCTTTCTCTCCCCCCGTCCTGGCTTTTGGACCTATACTAAAGTGCCCCGGCCCACGGAAGTAGGGCTGATGGAGAGAGGGGTGGTCCCTCTAGGAAGGGTCCGTATTGTGTGTTGACCAGCCGGTGTTTGCAGGCTGAAACACCCCAATTATGGACACCGTGTAAATATTGGTACACATAATCTAAATCGTGCCAATATTTTTGATGTGCGATTTGATGTTGCATTTCGGTTCTGATAATGGCTGGCTTTTCCTCCAGAATGCCATCTTGGCTAGCTGCTTGCTATGCAAGCATGGGCAAGAATGGACAAACTATTGAAATAGGTTTTCCCCTTTTGTTAATAATCTCTCCTTAAAACACTGGGGGTTTTGCTCTGTGTATCAGCAATATTTAGATAAGGCTTAAAACACTGCCTTATCTGCAGCAATATAGGATGGGTTAAAAAAAAAAGCAGTGCCCTTGGTGGCTGCTGAGGTAGTCTTTCTCTAGTGTTGAGATGGTGATCGTGATAGGTAGATTCAGGGCCTGCTATGACTCTGCAGTTCCATTGGAAGGAGACGCCTTCCAATGGAAAAACGTGTGGGGAACACATTTTTTAGCTGAGCTGCCTCTTCTATTGTTATTCCCTGTATTGTTTGAATAAAGTGCTGGACTGAATTTAGAAACAAAAGACTGATTTGTAAGCAGCCTGCTTATTCTATTTCCAGCTGTTAAACCAGGCTTCATTTCCCTCTTCTATATAGCTATCCAATGCCTGGCAGTTCTGAAAAAATACTCATTTTTGTCTGTGTCAAAATACATTGTTTGCAAAAGCACAAATTTGCAGTAATGGGATTAAGAACCCTGTGTACTTTACATTTGAGAAACCTGGTTTAAGAAGCCCTAAAGCTTTTAGATATAAATAATTAAGGATATTCTGCATTTTGTCCTTCAGTATTTAATGTATACTATTCATGCCTTAAAGCTGTAGATATATTACATCAAAGTGAGGGTTTGTGGCTAACATAAGGTTGATAATGGATTGCTGAATCTAAAGGTGGTGCCTATTCATATATACTCCATTTGATATTTAGGAAATAGTTCTTAACCTGTGTATAATTTGGTTAGCATTCAAAATCCTTTTTATACAGTAGAGTTCCAAGCAAAGGAGCATGACTTAACCACAAGTGTTTCATGCATCCCATGAAAGGATTGGATGCACCCCTAGAGCCCCTACAAAAGCTGGCATCAACTTGTAAATTTTAAAGTGACTAAACAAAATTATTGAAAACACATAATAAATTTTATTTTATATTACATTTCATTTATTTAAATCTTTGTTCTGGGTTCACCTTTTTTAAGAGTGTAACTGTGGCATGTCACTCAAAATTAAAATGTGCTTTCTTTCTAGAGACTGCATGTTATAAAGAACAATCCCTTGAATTCAGATTTCTTCCTTTATGTTAAATTGCTATAGCATCTGCTATTGATCTTGCACAATCCGTAGATCCATAGATTCTTCAGTGTTTAACATTAAAGATTTAACTAAAATTCTGGATTTCTCTCTTTGACAGCCTATAGAAATAGATATGATTGTAGGAAAAGACCGCGAGGGTTTTTTTACCAATGGTCTGACTCTTGGTGCAAAGAAGTGTTCTGTGATCAGAGACAGCCTCTATGTGGATGGTGACTGTACAATGGACATCAGGACAAAGAGCCAAGGTGGCGAACCAACATATAATGTTGCTGTAGGCAGAGCTGGACGAGGTAAGCTTTCACTTCCAGTATTGTTTGATTTGCTTCTTTATTATAGTAGAAAATATACAGGCAATAAATAGCTTCAATTTATGTCCAATAAAATGTGTTCATAAAACTGCTTTGTCCACATTGTGGTGCAAGATTCAGAGTATTTAAGAGTTGGTGTTGAGAATGTAAATGAGTTGGCTACATTGATTACTTTCAAAAAGTCAACCTGAATTTTTAATTTTGTGGCATAAGCATGTAGCATTAGAGAACAGGGGTATCTTGAACCATTTAACTGCTCATAAAAATAGTTCACAAACTTATATTAAGCTCACAGGCATTCCAGTAAATCATTTCTGAACTTGAGTTAGGTAATCCTCAGTTTATGACTATAATTGGGAACAGAGCTTCCTTTGCTAATTGAAGTGATTATTAAATCAACTTGACTTCCCCATCAATTTTCCTAGTTGGACACTCCCTGGGAAGGTCACAAATGGTAATCATGTGATCTCAGAACGCCACAACCTTTGTAAAAACATGCATGCCAATTGCCAGGCACTCAAATTTTGATCACATAACGGTGAGGAGTGTGAAGATCAGTCGGAAGTCATTTTTTTCAGCACAACCATAACTTTGAGCAGTTGGTAAATGAATTGTAAGTTAATGACTACCTGTATTCCTTTCGGCTTCAGAGTTCAAAAGGTCCCTCCAAACAGGGACCTTTTGTGGATTATATTTCTAGCATAAATAGAAAATGTATACTAAAAGATACTGAAAGTTTAGTATTTATTCACTACATTTACATCCTATCATTTCTCTGTAAGTTCAAGGTTGTATTCTTCCCCAAGACATTCCTCTAGGTAGGGTAGATTGAGAGAGCAACTTGCCAATTGTCAAGTCACTGCTCAAATGTGGACTTGAATATTGTTCTTTAAGATACAAGTCCAACATCTTAACCAATCTGAGACTTTAAGTATACAGTGTATATAAAAAATAGAATACATACATACATGAGTACTCATTTGTAGTGAGAACAGAATTACTATATATTTTAGTGACATCTGCTGGTGTACAGGAGAACATACGCATGTTTCTAAATATTTCTGAACTATGCTATTCTGAGTTACTTTTATACTGCAAATAATTCTGACCATATTTAAATCAAGTGATTTGGTAAAGAGTTTATTGTAGTTATTTCAGCTATAATTCCATCATAAATATGCTGCTTATCAGACAATAAGACAGTTTTATCTGTCTGGATGTTTTTTTTTAAATTAAAACCTTTGAAAAAGCATTCAAAGAATAATCCTATGTAAATGATTTTTAATGTGAAACAACAGAGTATTCTTATTACTCAGTGCTTAATTAATATATGAAATAATTTTTTAACATTCTATAATTTTTTCTTCTCTTCTCTTTCAGTCTTGGTCTTTGTAATGGGCAAAGAAGGGGTCCACGGAGGCGGATTGAATAAGAAGGCATACTCAATGGCAAAATACTTGAGAGACTCTGGGTTCTAGTTGCTAGGCAGACTGTTAAGTATTAGGGAAAATTGCTATTAAACTTTCCTGAGAGTAATCTACATTGTGGAAACTTTATTAGCAATGCAGGGTGATGGGGAATGAACCTGTGTCTCCTTTGTATCCCTCTATTGGTGGGGAAAGGTGTTATTCTTTCTTTATTTCTGTTCATCCTTGTTTCCTTGTGTACTCCAGCATTGGTTATGGTTATGGGAAAGAGATACTGTCCAAAGAGGGACACTCAATAAGAAAGCTAATGAACTGGCTTTATACCTGCAGAGGTTTGATATCTAAGCAACCTCTCCCATTCACATAGCAACTCTCATCACAACCCTCTTGTGTTCACCGTACTACCAGCCTATAGATGGCAATTTATTTACACATCTTTTCCCTGAGGTCATGGCTTCAGTTACTCTTCATTGGTATGTTAATCATTGTTGTATCCATATTCTGTATCTGGCACCATCTATTGCAAACAGATGATATGCATGATACATTGAAGCCTTGGGAAGAAAATCATGCTAAGTCCAGACTTTGCTTTGTCTTAGCGACTGACATTGAGAACTAAACCAATTTAAATGAAGTGAAAATAAAGGTGCCGATTGTACAATCAAGATTGATCAATGCCTCTTCAGCACTTTGAGCATTTACACAGCTCATTAGTCTTCCTTTGTAGAGCATGGTTGGGAGGGGTAAAGTGCATGCATATCTCTACTTTCTTCCCCCTTGTCTTTATCCACTTCTTTTTTGTTTCTTTGCTTCCATCATCTATCTATAAATACATTTTTTAAAATACAGTGCCTGGTTTGTTTAACCAATTTGCTGCTTGAAAGCTGTTAAAATTGTTGCTCTAGTTTTGTTGTTGCTCTTCTGTGTAGACTTGCAAACTCTTCATTGATTCTGAAGCACATCTTGCTTTAAAAGGGTAACTGCAAAACTATGAAAAGGTGCTGATGCACTTCTCCCATCACCTAACCACCATCACCATCTTGAATGAATCCCCAGGGACATTCCATCACCACAATAGCTCAGGCACGTAACTTTCTTTGCCAGCTCCTGTTCTGTAGTTGAACTGTAAAAAGGCTGTCATCATGGACTTTAGATATCCCAGTGTAACCATCTGGAGTGTGTCCAGTTTCATTTTTTTTTTCATAGGACCAATTTTGATTTGCAGCTTGGGTTTTATATAATACTGCAGTGTCACTATCAGCAAACTGCCACCTTTGGTTATACAGGTAGCACCTTGACTGACATCAGTCTTTTGGAACATTGAAAGGATATTAAGACTTGCTACTTTGATGCCAGTGTATGTTTTGAAGGTTGGTAGTTTTAAAACAAAATTCCAAATAAATACCATTTCAAATCTAATTTTCATTTGGCCTGTCATGCCCTAGCTGCAGAAATTGTGAAGTAAATTGCCTTGTGCATTAGTCATCTGAAACATGTGTAACCAAATTGTTAGTTTGAGCACGGTACTAACATGTATGTCCATTTAAGAGAGAACTGCAGAACTCTGTATACAGAAAATGAAAGATGGTCTTGGTTGGAATAACTGAGTTGGCTGTCTTGTGATAAATTTTTAATATGTATTCTGTGCCATACTAATGTTTAAAAAAAGATCTGTTGCTATTGTGAGATGGATTTTAACTACAAGAATGGCTTCTTCTGAATGGCACTACTTTAGGGACACTCTAGTATTTGCTTCTATTGTTTGAGCCTTGTGGATAATGTACAGACTTAAACAAATTCTTGTTGCTGATTTGTTCATTTATTTCCCTGCACTTTGTTACATCTGGGATACAGTCTAACTCATCTGATTTAATATGCATTTCAAAAAATGCCATAACTATTAAACACCTTGTTTACAGACAGATGAAATAAATTTATTCCAACCAAATAAATTATGAGTTAGTGTGTTATGTGGATGTTCTTGCTTTTTTTTCATTGCTCTTGTGGCTTATCCTATACTTAATTTTTCTATTAATATCGGTATAAATTTATCAGGCAATCTGTTTAGTAAATAATTCCTCCCTTTTTTGAAGGTCCTTTAATAAATATAGATCCATGCTTTTCAGGTCTGGGAGGGGGAAAGAAATCTGTATTCAAAATGCTTGCTTTTGCTCTGCATCAACTGATCAACAGTCAGAAAAAGCTGCTATATGGCCAAATATAGAGCTATTGCTGAATCTTGATTAATATGGCTATACTCTCAAGTTTAGATTTTTGCCAGTTTTGAAAACACTGTCCAGCTTCAGTGGAAGATCTCCATTTCTAGCATTATCTTTCCAATGTTTTAATTCAATCCCAAACACCATCTCTTAATTTTTCTGATTTCTGGTAAATAACATTTTTATTAAATTTGTCTGCCACTCATACTGGCACAAAATGACTGGGTGGCTTACATTAAAATGAAATCATAAATATATGAATAAATATAAAACTATTCACAACTTGGTGGTTTTAAGGTTAGTTACATTACAATTGGAGAGAATTTCAGCTATTGTAATATAGAGATGGATGTCCATGAACCACATGTAGACTGATATTGTGCCTATATGTTCAAATATTAAGGAGTCTCTAGAAAGAGACTTCCAGGAAGAAAATTCTTTACACTGATATTAAAGATAATTTAAGAAAGGAAATGGCAATTACCACCCAGAGACCTTCCACTCCTCAAAAGTAAAAAAAATAGGACTTTCTCCAGTGATGGAAAGCATCCTGTAGTCTATCAAGCAACAAACATGGCAATGCATCATTGCTCAAAGTCCTTCCCTTATTTTACGTAGCAAACCAATAAACAATTAGGCCCGGCAATCTACAGTTGTATAAAGTTTGATGTAAACTATCTAATCTTTGAAGCATCTTTATATCTGTGGATAATAGAATAACTGTACAAATACATAAATGTATCTGTCAGTTGGATGAAAACCTTGATGTCAACTTCACTCTTTAATAATAGCACTTAGACTTAATGCTGGGATGCCTCAGGATTCCAAGCAGCTTGCCAAGTAATTTTAAGGTCAATGCCTGCCATGTTCTTCAAGTAAGTAATATTGTTCTTTAAAAAAAACTTTTAAGAATATTTGACAATCCATTAAAAAACAAAACAGGTTTAAGAGTCATAAATTCAACAGGACTACTTTGTTTCAGACAAATAGCAAAGCACATACTTAAGTATAAATGATAAACGGTTACTGAAATGTCTACTAAGGAAAAAAGTTGTGTTCATTGGCCGAATTGAAGAGCTTGCAAAACAGCTGCCTGAATAAATTAAGAATACTCGCTAATTCTAGTTGTCTCTGCCCATAGGTAATTATAAATGGTGTTGCACATTTTAGAAATCAAACATTTCAATATCTAGATAATCTCACTTGTTCTTTAGAACAAGACAACAGTACTTTATAAGTACAATGAAGCATAGGATATAAACAGTTTATGATTTTTTTTTCCTATACACTTTCTTGAACCTTTTTAGGCATGAAAACTAGATGGGTGACTTTGGCAAGCCACTTCCCTCAGCCCAACTCACCTCATAGCGTTGTTATGGGGTAAATAGGAAGACGTAGTGCTAGATATGTTTGCCATCTTGAGTTATAATTATAAAAATAAAGACTTGATAAAAATCTAATAATTGTGAAGGAAGATATTTCTTACTTGTTCAGAGTGTCTTAAAGTAAATTATTAAGTTTTTATTCTGAAATTACTGCAATGGAGATTGTGAACTGAACTGCATTCAGGAAACCAATATGTTGCATCATGCTAGCTCACAGGTCCCGCTTCACAAAGATAATGGCATTTATTTAGAAAAAAACCATGGCAGGAGCAGTGAATTGAAATTTCTGGTAATATGCCTAAACACCAGTAGTGCAGGAAAGGGGTATTACCATTTTTGGAAGGATAAAGGAATTCACACAGACTTAATGTAGATCCACATATATACTGGCAAAATGGCTATTTAAGTGGAAATTGTGTTTATTAACATTCTTTCAAACTTTCCTGTATAAGGCCATATTAAAAAAAATCCCTGTAGTTTGATTATACAGAAGCATGGCTACATTTTTTTACATAGTTACACTTCTATATAATGAAGTTCTTTTCATGATAGTGTAAGTAAAATCCTGTTAGCTATGACTACTCATTTTCAAATTCAATATGTAGTTTGATTTATTTCTGTGCATAGTTTTTACCAAGCTAATGTAGTATCAGGCGTTCTTATTACAAGATATACCTCCTTTGTGAATCAGTACTGCAGACAAAATTGTTTCCAAATACAGCATACACAAAATTAAATGTTCTAGTAGGTGGTGTGCTTTAAGGTTCCTTTTCTGCATTGGTCCCAATCCCTGTCTGAAGAAAGCAGAGTATTAGCAAAATATGCCAATGAACATTGGGTTATCCTGTTTATTTCCTTAGAGATGGGTTAAGCTAAGTCATGTTGGAGTTTCTTTACCAGGTCCTTGCAAACCCAATAGGATAATGGAAGAGACAGTCAAAATCCTTCACAGAGCTCAAAGCTCCAATTCCTCTTTGTTGGGAAATACTCTTGGCAGACAAATACAGAACAAGTATGTATCTTGTTCTTTAAAAGGTGCTGGTTCTTCTAGAGAAAGCCTTCATAGACATAACACCCATACATTTTTTGGTTGGATGGATGTTTAAGGTAGTACTTACCATACATTTAACAAATAACTGAAGTTGCTGCTTACTTACACCCTTGTAGCAGGGGAAACACATGTACGGTCTTGGTTTAACTTCATTTAAAAAGATGCTGATATACCTCTTTTTTTGGTTGAGGTGCATTATATTTAGTGGTGGAAGCCCCATTACTAACATTGTGAAGTCCTGTTAAAATGCTCGTCTTCCAAAGACAAACTGAATAAACAAGAGAAACCTGCAATGAGATTAAACTATATAGAATGCTATATGAACAGGTGCTTCTAGTAAAGCAATGGAAGGGCCGCAATGCACTTCTCTTATGTACAGGTACATAAGATGAGAGGTCTCTGGGGAGAGGAGTTCACGTAACACCGCCCATTTTGCAGTTCAAACAGCATCTGCTGCTCTGTAATGCTTTTCATCATTGGACTGTAGCTGGACTACCACACTTTCTTCCGTCACTCCATTCTCTGCATCACTACTGTCAATATCTTCATTTCCTTCCTCCTCCTCCTCCTCCTCCTCTTCCTCATAGTCTGAAGATTCCGTCAGATTTGGATGAGAGTATGACTCTGATAATGCGCCAAAAGATTGAGTACTAACTGAAGCAATTGGCCTAAGCAAAGGGGTATTCTCTGAGACTTCATTCTCCTCCTGACTGCTGTCTGTTTCAGAATCAGAATCTCCCTGAGAAGGGACCACTTTCTGTTTACAGACAGGACACGTTTTCTTCGTTTTAGTTAGCCAAGGATCCACACATTTGCAATGGTAGGCTGCCAGAAAAAGAGAAAGAAGAAAGGGAGGGAGGGAGAAGGTGAGAGAGAGATGTGTTTGAAGGAGAATGGGAAAAATGGGCAGTTAGGCAGCTTGGGGATAAATGTACATGTTATGTTTTATGATAATACACAAGGCACTCTGTGCCACCCACCTTCAGACATTTTTTTTCTGTAGAAAGCCAGTTTACATCCAAAGAAATCATAGATGTTACTTGTGTTGTTGTTTTGTAAAAAGTCCTTGCTGCTTAGACATTCTCGTATTGCAGAGAAATAGCCAATGAAATGTCATTGCTGAATTTAAGAACTGTGAAATGATGCTAAGTCTCTGAATAGTATTGCATTTTCAGGTGATAGTTATTAGTCTAATATAATGCTTACAATCATAAGATGGAGTACAAAAATGAAACGTTAAACTGGCTGTTCTGAGGCTACAATCAAAGATTGTACTCTGTATACTAATTTCTGCTATTAATAGCTGAATTTCAACTATTATGCAAAATTAAGTTTAGCAAAAATCTGTGTTTGTGGAAAGCTATAAATGTAGAATTTACAGAGAGTGAACAACAGAGAATTCACTACAGGAAATTATTTAGCTACAAGCAATGTCACATTTTTTCCTGTAATCAAGCCACTGATCTGTACTTTCACATAACACTTATAAATTGGATCTCCTTGGATTATCATTTCAAAATGCAAACTGAAAATAGTATAACAGAGTTTTTAAAAGGTAACAAATGCTGATCTGCTATATCAAAGTCTAGTCACTCCAGCCATTCTGTTAATTTCTGAGAAGGTACAGACTGTCAGCTGGTACATATTTTTATAGATATGAATTTTGATGCAGCCATTTAATATTATTTAATATTTAAAATGTCATCTGTTCAGTCCAAATATACAAGCCAAACCAAGGATACTGATAACATTGTCAAAATTAATAAAAATATAAGATTAAGTTTCTTTCCTCTTATCTGCCACATTCCCACCTTATTATATTCTAAATTGATTCTTGAAATAACAGTAATAAATTTCATTAAATGTCTTTGCCCAAGATGGCTGGAAATTCTTGATGGCGTAATCACAACAGATCCATGTATATATTGGCATAGTCATTGCGTATATAGGCATAATCAGCTGTGTATATAACCATAAGATACAACAAATTTGTAGGAACCAGCCTTATTGGTTTAATAAAAGCAACTGCATTTACAAGTATACAACATTTGGGTCCTTGTCTATAATAAGTAATATCTTGTATCCCACACCAAAGCAAGAATTCAGTAAGTAATAAAACAGCTACTTACCATGAGAACAAGGAAGAATTCTGAGTTTATCTCCATCCTCATATTCATCCAGGCAAATGGCACAAACATCATACTCGTCTCCTGAAGCAGAGAAGTTTTGAATGAGAGACAGTACAGAAGCAGAAGTACAAGTATGAAGCAATATCCATGCCCTGCAGAAATTTCTTCTGAGTGCCTTTAGGTGGCTGTTTGAGATCTAAGCAATTATAAGAAAAGTGAGTCATCGAGAATTTACAGTCTCCTGGATTCTAGTCAATTGCCTTCAACCACTATATCAAACTGGCTTTCTTATATAGAGTATTAGCATTTAAATAGTAATATTAAGAACTCAGAACATCTGCTATGCAAAAGCTATATGGGTAGTCCTCAACTTAGGACTGGTCATTTAATGACTGTTCTGAGTTACCATGGCAGGAAGGATGCTTTAGGCTTGGAAAACCCTTTTAACTTTTGTAAAATATTGCACATGTGTCCATCCCCCCCATAGCCTGACCACATTCTGGGCATTTGGCAACCAGCCCACCTTTATGACTGGTTGCAATTTTCCATACTCTCATAACTGCAATCTGCAACATTTCTTGCAGGTCTCTAATTTAAAAAATCCTATCCGGGAGAATGGGTTCACATTTACTCATGTGAGTCTCTTAATTACCAGCGTAAAAAGGGTAGTAAAATTAGGTCCAGTCTTGTAGGTTCCCTGCTTACAACAGTCATGACTTACAACCAAAATTCTGGTCCCAACTGCAGTTGTAAATCAAGGACTATCTGCGGCTCAATGGAAGAAAACACTTTATAACAGCTGCTATAGCCATTCCTTGTATCTTCTGATGGTTTTAGATTAAGATTTGTATCTGAAAACCTGAAGAACTGCTACCAGTTTAAACAGTTGTACTAGATGCACTAGGAAGGAACAATTATGAGAACATGAACTAATTTATAATTATTTTAAAATTTGCCATATCTCAGCTGAAAGCTAAGTGGGATCAGACTCGGTTAGTACTTGAATCAGATATCACCAAAAATCACAAGATTGTAAGCCAGATGTACAAATTGATAAGAAAAATCCAAGAGGACATCTACATATACTCCATGTTCCTACCAAAGCAATACAGACATGCCTTATATTCCCCTTGAGCAGTTTTCTTCAAAAATACTTTATCCAACAGCCTCCTTTTGACTTAAATATTTAGCTAATGTCTATTGTTTTGTAATACTGCAACGCCTCCCATATGTTAAAATGCTTCCTAGGAACCCAGCAAACTGAACAAATGACAAGGAGTATCTTACCATTTTATAGAATTCTAATACTTAGCATTAGGATGGCAGCTTCAATACAAGAATAAAGGGAGCACTTTTGGTGAAAGATTTCAGGATTTATGGAGTGTCAATCAAGAAGCTACCTACAACTTCTTACACCAAAGCTGTCTTTTCCTAGCAGGATGCTGCAAAAGTGCAAGAAGGACAAAGTGCCAAAGTGTTTACAGCACCATCAAAGTGTCTTTATTCAGCTAAAATAAAAGCATTTGCTCTCTTTGAGTGACGTGCCTTCAAGTCAGTTTTTTGCCTCCTGGTGATGGCCTAGATGAGTCTCTGCAGTCTTCTTGGCAAGGTTTTTCAGTTATTTCTCAAATAACTGATTTTTTAAAAAATTGTAGAATGAGGCATAGAATTGAATAGTCCAAAATAAGGTACTTAGGTTGGCCAAGAATCTAAGAAACATTTCAATTTTTCATGCTGTGGCTGAAAAGATCCTGGCCAGATTTCCAAAGCAATTCCCAATAAGGTTTCTAGTTTTTATGCACTAAAATGAGACACTGTTGTCAGATTTGCTTTCAGGAGATACAGATAAAAGCTGCCATCCTTAGTATTGTTTTGCTAACAGAGTACAGGGCCATCTCAAAGTGTAAGAAATTTCATTATCTAGTCAGCTAAGTGACTTTGATGAGGGAGTAAATTGTGTGGCTACTGAAACGGCGGTTGTCATTAAGCCAGGGGAGTGAGCTCACCATGCAGAAAACAGACATGATTCAAAATGATATTGAAAGGTTGAAACAATAAGCTGAAGCAAGTGTGAGCTTTAATTGAGCTACCCAAAATTAGAAATGGATGCCAGACTATAGTTGCATTCACGAGCAAAGGTGGACCATATAAACTGAATTAAACGAATACACATTACATGAGATCTTGACAATACAGATGCTGTTCACTTAACAACCACTCTTCCGTAACTGTTTGAACTTGCAATGGTGATGAAAGGCGTT
This sequence comes from Pareas carinatus, assembly GCA_032468095.1. NCBI lineage: Eukaryota > Metazoa > Chordata > Lepidosauria > Squamata > Pareidae > Pareas > Pareas carinatus. The sequence goes on along the minus strand of JANHFO010001947.1, from coordinate 16,600 downwards.
CCGATCATCACAGCACCCTGTGATCACATAATTGCCATTTGTGACCTCCAGTGCTGCCTGATGGCAAGAAGCTGCTTATGGCAACCATGTGAGGTCATGCTTGACCATGTCTTGGGATTTGCTTAATGATGGCAATTGGGAGTGCCCGAATTTCTGTTGCTATACTTTCATGTGATGTCACACCTTACAACATATTGTTTAACTCTGAAAATTCCAGTCCCAATTATCCTTGTTAGCCGAGATGAAAATGTAGACATGAAAATGATTTAAGGTATTCTAAATAAAACATGAGGTGACTCTGATATTAATTTTCATCAATCAGTGCAATCACAGACTGTTATTTCATGGGAAACAGTTCTATAACTATAATGTGTTAATCAGGCTTCAGTCTGAGGAATGGGTCAAATTTGCCAAACTGAAAGAAAGATACTGACAAATTGAAACATGTCCACAAAGAGGAACCACGACGAAGAGCCTGGAAACCAAGCCCAGTGAAGACTCAGAAAGATGTGGAGAGGTCCAGGCAACTTAGCGCTAAGATGCTAATTCACTTTTGTTGTCCCAGAGGACAGGACTAGAATCAATAGATGAACATTGTAATAAACATGTAGCAAAAACACAAGAAGTACTGTATTAAGGAGGAAAACAGCCTCAGCTAATGAGACTAAAGAGTTATAATCAGAGGCAGGGTGGCTATTTCTATTTAGAGTGAGTAATCTAACTAAGATATTTGCATCCCACCAGAAGCACAGCAGAAACTGTAATGCAAGTACACATACGGAAAAAAAAGTTCTCCAAAATTAATGCTAGTAACAATGCAAGACTATTCCCAGACTTTCTTATCCTAAACAGTAACAAATGCTCCAGTTCCCTTGTCTCATTACTGTGAATTAACTGTCAGGACATTTCTCCATTCCACCCATCAGGAAAGCTAGTTATTATACCATACAAGAGGTCTCGGTGTTGCCAAGATACAGCCTAGAACCTGTTGGCTCAGATTTAACACAAAAATGCAGCTGGGAGATAAAAGAATCCCTCCCTTTTTCTAAAAAGTTTCACTAATTAGTCTCATCTGAATGCAAAGACGGGCATAAAGTTTTCAGGAAATCAGAATGGGTTATAGTTGAAAGAAAATGAAGGAACGCGTAACACCAGGATTATACTCCTCCAAATCTGACATCCAGATATGAAATGAAAAAGCACAAATAGTTAACCCTTCAGGGTCAACAGGGTTTGAACAGCTGTAATTGTTGCTAATGGACTTTGCATTAGTGCTCTGGGAAATCTAATCTTCAACAAATGGCAATTCTGGTTCCTCTCCTGCCAAATACAGTATCACAAAGAGCTAATCCTGAACTAGGTTTTCCAAGGTACAACCTCTGTGCCAGGAACCACAGAGATTACGTAGGCTTGCTTTGTTTTGATGTTGTCGTTCTCATAGTAATGCCTTTGATTAAAGAAGCTTCCAACTCTTTTTGTGTTATATTTTTCCACAATCACATTAGTTTGCCTCTGGGAGGATAGTATACATAATTTTACAAGCAACTTAGCTAATATTTTAGCATTGACAATTGATGCTTCTCAATTAAAACCATTGGGGAAAAAACTAAAGACTTATTTTTCAAATTAAGTACAAGTAAGTCTGCAAATACTGTGAAGCAGCAAGAAATCTGCCTAACTACACATGAGACAAAATAATGCTTCACATACTATATAGGCAATTAGGTCTGTAAGCATCCAACAAATCACATTAAGATTATAAACTACTATTATTATTCTTGTAGCTCCTTTACACACAATGTGATCAATGTATATTCACAGTAAGTATAAGCAGCATTAATGTGAAAATGTTAATTGAGAATTTATATTTCTAAGCTGAGAATGGTAGAAACATGCAAGTAATGTCAAACAAGATGAACTTTAGTTTAAAGCAATAGAAATCAAGTTATATATTGGAACTAGGGTGTTACACTTTTTGACATATCTTGCAATTTGTTAATGCTGAAACACAAAATAATGGGGTACCTACAAACCCGTAAGTAGTTATTTAGCTCCCATTTTTCAGGCAATTATGTATGTAAAGTAATAACAGTACCCGCCTTGCCCTTCTAAGTCAGATAAATTGAAGAATTATAGTGTATATAGTCATTACTTCAAAAGCAATTATCATCATGTTATTAGAATATTTGTTTCAGGAGATTTGAAAAAAAAGTCATTCTGGAAAAAAGAGTCCAAAATAGTTCTAATATACCGTATTTTTCGCACCATAAGGCGAGAT
>JANHFO010001946.1:156351-175876 GCA_032468095.1 Pareas carinatus | reverse complement strand
CTCGAAAATAGCCTGGCCCCAAGCCATGTAGGGCTTTAAAGGTGATAACCCAACACCTTGAATTGTGTCCGGAGACCAACGGGGAGCCAGTGCAGCTCGTGGAGAATTGGTGTAATGTGGGTGTACCTAGGTACACCCACCATGGCTCGCGCAGCTGCATTCTCGACCGGCTGCAGTCTCCGAACACTTTTCAAGGGTCGCTCCATGTAGAGCGCGTTACGATAATCTAACCGTGAGGTGATAAGGGCGTGAGTGCCTGTGCGGAGCGCCTCCTGACCCAAATAGGATCGCAATTGGTGCACTAGGCGGGCCTGTGCAAAGGTCCCCCTAGCTACAGCAGTCAGATGGTGGTCTAATTTTAGCTGTGAGTCTAGGAGGACCCCCAAATAGCGAACCCGTTCTGGGGGGGACAATTTCTCTCCCCCAAGAAGTAAGGATGGACAGTCAGCATAGTCCTTAGGAGGCAATATCCACAGCCACTCGGTCTTGTCAGGGTTGAGCCTGAGCCTGTTGACTCCCATCCAAACCCTTACCGCCTCCAGGCACCGGCGCATCACATCCACTGCTTCTCTGAATTGACGCGGGGTGGAGATATATAGCTGTGTATCATCAGCATATTGCTGGTATCTCACCCTGAATCGTCGGATGATCTCACCCAGCGGCTTCATGTAGATGTTGAAAAGGAGGAGAGAGGACCGAGCCCTGAGGCACCCTGCAAACGAGGGGCCTAAGGGTCGACCTCTGTCCTCCCACCGACACCGACGGTGACCGCCCAGAGAGATAGGATGAGAACCACCGCAGTACGGTGCCTCTCACTCCCAACTCCCTTAGTCGTCCCAGAAGGATACCGTAGTCAACGGGATCGAAAACCACTGAGAGGTCGGGTAGCACCAAGATGGAGGGATGACCCCCATCTCGGGCTTGCCAGAGATCATCTATCAGTGTGACCAGAGCAGTTTCAGCACTGTAACCAGGCCTGAAGCCGGACTGGAAAGGATTTAGGTAATCAGCTTCATCCAATGACCGCAGGAGCTGAGGTGCCACCACTTTCTCCACAACCTTCCCCACAAAGGGTAGGTTGGAGTCTGGGCGAAAGTTCTTTAAATCCGCTGGGTCCAGGGAAGGCTTCTTGAGGAGGGGCCTTACTACCGCTTCCTTTAAGCGTTGCGGGAAGGACCCCTCACTCAAGGCCGCGTTGACGAACGCCTGGAGCCAGCCTCGTGTCACCTCCCTGCTATCCGAAACCAGCCAGGAGGGATACGGGTCCAGTAAACAAGTGGAGGCACTCATCGCCCCTACGGCCTTGTCCACTTCCTCAGGAGTCACCGGCTCAAACTCCTCCCATACAATAGGACTAAGACCCGCCCCTGTCATCTCGGTCGATACCCAATCAGAGTCCAGGTCCATCCGAATCCGGGCGATTTTATCCGACAGAAACTGTGCAAATTCGTCAGCTCTACCGTGTAGTGGTTCGTCAAAAGTGACCAGCCTATTTTTTCTTTATTTCTTTTTCAGCCATATGTGGGTGTAGCCTTTGCAATGAACTTGGTGGATGCGTTTTACCAAAGCCTGGTTTGCTTTTTTATCTGCTACTTTGTGAGTATTGCAAAATGAGCTACTTGATCATGATCTCCGATGTTTTAAATTTCATTTTTATAAATAGTGCATGTTCGTTTCACATGTTTATTTGTATCGATCTTTATAGCACTGCCTGTCATCAACGTTAGGAATTTATATATCAAAATACCAACTAGTTTAATATTTATGTTATTATCACAATTTGTGGTTTGTAAATGTAATATATATATATAGTATAATAGAATATAATGTAATATTACACATTACATTATATTACGCTACATTACATTATATATATATTTAATGGCCATATAATCGTTCCTTTGCAGACAATACAAGATTCTGATGTAGATGTCTATTCTTTTGGAAATCGTATGAATACCACCATGTTCTTTATAATATTACTACATCTTCTGATTGAAAGTAAAAATGTGGTGAGTATTATACATTCATTCTAACATTCAGTTCACACAATCACCTTGAACAGGATCAGATTCCCCTTAGCCCCCCATCAATTGCATTTGTACATAATAATAAATCCAACTTTGGTCACCTTTGATTTCTAATGCTAATCTAACAGCTAAAATATGGATGAAGAACCTTGAACGTTATTCATAAACACTATTTTTCTGTTGCCCTGTGGATGTTGGCGTTCTGTGATCACAATTCCAGCATTCACAGTTCAGTGTCATGTGAAAACAGATTTAATTCGTGGTAGCGAAGAAACCAGGGTGGCAACAGGTGTGATTTTTCAAGATAACTAGCAATAGCACTAGCACTGAGACTTATATACCGCTTCGCAGTGCTTCACAGCCCTCTCTAAGTGGCCTATAGAGTCGGCGTATTGCCCCCAAAAATCTGGGTCTTCGTTTTACCGGCCTCAGAAGGACGGAACCAAACCCTGCGCGAATCCTTTCAAAAATGAAAGCAGATCTGATTGAATGAAACTTGTACTTCTGTTTTGGATTCGTTTCAGACCATTATACACTTCTCTATTTTTGCTGGTAGCATCTTCCTATATTTCTTCATTCTCGGGCTTTTGGGAGCATTCTGCATCCTCTGCAACCCGCCCGCAAATCCTTACAGGGTTATTCAGCGGCAGTTAACGAGCCCCATGTTTTATCTTGACTTCATCATCTCCATTACTCTGGCGTTGCTTCCAAGGTACTTCGTTAGTTTAATCTACCTCAATCGGTGACTCAACTGTCCTGCTTTTCCCCACACCAGTTCTCAGCCAGTGCGATGAGCAAGAATTTACTTTCAAAGTTATTCCCAGGGAAATGGCCACGGGCGAAACATGGCGTTCTTGCATTTGTTTAGTTATGAGTCGGGCGAGGAATGTGCCAAATGCCCTGTTATGTAAGATAGCCCTCAACACACGACCGCAATTAAGTCCAGAAGACTTAAGATGGCCTCTACTTCTAGGGAAACAGGAAATGGGAAGCATTTCTACAGCCCATAGTTTTCAAACAGTGCGTGCGACCTCTCCCGTGGGCCGTGGGAAGAGAACCTTGACCCAAAAGGCCAAATGTTGGATCTTCACCCCTTGCAGTTAACGGTGGCATAAAGGCAGGAAGAAAACAAAGCGATGTTTTCTAGTGGCCAAGATGACTTTAGGTCACCCTGATGGAAACAGTCCAGGATTTTCTTGCTTCTTTCCAAAGTTGTTATTATTAAAATTATTAATAATTTTATTAATATTCCGCCCCTTCTCCCAAGGAGTTTATGGGACAGGAAGCAGTGAAGGCTGGGAAAAGAACGAATGAATGGCACCAGAAGTAGAAGAAGTAGTAGTCACCCCAGGGGCGATGGTTTTAAGTGTGAAAAACGGTCACCGGTCCATTTTTTCGGGGCCGGCGTAACTTCGAACGGTCACTAAATGAAATAAGTCGAGGGCTACCTGTACACTCGTTCAATGTAGTTGGATCCCAAAAGGAAATTCTTCCCAAATAGAGAAATGTGAGCTAAGGAGGAAAAATCAGAAAACATGGAACGCAAAATCGCATCGTGCATAGGGCAGGGCTTCCGGTTGCATGGTTGTGGCTGCCATCTTAATATCCTGTTTACCGGAAAGTAAGACCTAACTGAAAACCCCAGCAGGATTGTTCAGGGTGCTCGTAATAGAAGCCCTACTCGCCCCCAAAAGCCCCAGTTAAGATCGCATTGAGTACCTTATTTTCCCCCAAATAAGATCTAACAGGAAAAATAAGCCCTAATGTGCTTTTGAGGAGCAAAAATTAATATAAGATCCCATCTTATGTTTAGGTGGTTCTGCCTCTTAGTGTCTGTATTATTCATTGTCCTGATTCCAAACAGTCCTGTTCCACAGATTTCACGCACCTCAGATAAAGGCAATCCTCGACTTACAACTTACATTTAGTGACCGCTCAAAGTTTCAACAGCGCTGGAAAAAAACCGTGAGCAAGGACCATTTTTTCACACTCACAAACGTTGCACCATCTCCATGGTCATGTGGCCGAGATTAAGGCGCTCGGCAGCCGGCTCATATTTATGACGGTCGCAGTGTCCTGAGGTCACGTGACCCGCTTTTGCCACCTTCCGACAAGCAGTGTCCATGGGTAATCCAGATTCACTTAACGACTGTGTGGCTAACTGAACAAATGCAGGGATTCGCGTAGCGGCGGCGGCGAGGAAAGTCGTAAAACGGGTCAAAAACTCACTTGGCCGATGTTTCACTTAGCAACCTAAATTTTTGACTCAATTGTGGTCAAGGATCAGCTGTACATTTAACCCCATCCTTTCCAGCTTGCTTGAATATCTCATTTCATTTTAGGTTTCTGTTCAGGGTAATCGAAATGACCATGTTTCCAAGCCCATTGTTACAAGCCAGGATCCGGGAACTTCAGAGTCATGCAAAATAGAAGAGTGGGCAGCAGCAAGTCTGTATTAAAAAAATAAGTGTCGCTTATGGAGTCCAAATGGCCGCATATTAAAAATCGTCTTTCTCAAATAATGCTTTGTTTTCATTCCGAAATTACTTAGATCGCTTGTTTAAGGCGCTTTTGAGGCGCTGCCAGAAATATGAAGGTTGTCTATTAAAGATGCTTATCGTGCAACCACACCCCGGATCGTATTACGACACTGCGCAGCAAAACTACTTTGCAAGTTTGCGGCAGAGATAAAGTAGCTTGGGTGGAGTGTCATTTCGAGTGAAAATGGGATTTTATCCAAAAGTTCAGGTTTCATGCCAGTCTTTCTGGTGGTATGAAAACAGCTCAACTGGATGTCCGTGGATTTCTGGTTGGGAAAACGTTTGTCCTCCGCCGGCCGGCCTGCATTGCAGGCATCTTCCTCAAGGTATTCGCACAACCAAAAGCAAAACCAGGAAGACAAGCCCACTGTCTGCTTGAAATTGCTTTCACTTTGCAGGCTGGAAAAAGAAAAGGCCACAAATGAGTCAGATAAATCTAGAATTACGCATGAAGGCGAATATACGTATCTCGGGACAAGGCTGCAGGATCCCATCTGGGTTGGTCGCTGGGGTCAGAGGTTTTGTCTTCCGAGCTTTCAGACTCACGTTGGGGGTCCATCCTTGGGGGAGATTCTCTGTGTGTTCTGCGCCGTTCTGTTTCTGGTGTTTATATAGTGCCTTTTGTGTGTAGCTTTTTAGATTTGCTGCAGTGACCAGGTTACTCGAGTACATGAATATCACCAATATTTGTGGATGGGGGGGTGGTATTTGGAGAGATAGAGGGTAAGTCCAGGTAGTCCATAATGCGGCCGCGCGGGGGCGCTCCCATGAGACGCCTCTCCTGCACGAGCTGCACTGGCTGCTGGTGGTCTATTGGATGCGTTTCAAGGTGTTGGTAACCACCTTTAAAGCGCTCCATGGCATGGGGCCTAGTTACCTGCAGGACCCGCATTCTACCAAGAGATACCTCCCGCCGACCCGTCCGCTCTCACAGAGTGGGCCTCCTCAGGGTGCCGCCGGTCAAACAATGTCGGCTGGTGACCCCCAGGGGGAGAGCCTTCTCTGTGGCAGCTCCCGCCCTCTGGAATGATCTCCCCATAGATATCCGAAGGATTTCTGACCTCTGTGTTTTCCGCCATGCTCTTAAGACACATCTTTTTGTCCAGGCAGGTCTTGCCTAGCCCTGCCCCCCTCCTCCATTCCCCTTTTTAACGAATTCGATTTTAAATTGGTTTTAAGAATTCGTTATTTTAATATGGCCCGCCTAATAATATTTGCTTTTAATTTTGTAGATCTTTGTATTGTATTGAATTGTACTGTTGGCTGTAAACTGCCCTGAGTCCATTGCACGGAAAAGGGCGGTATATAAATCAAATTATTAAATTAAATTAAATTAAATTAATCTAATTTTGGGACAAAGAATGTTCCAGAAGATGGTTGCCATGGCAGAGAAGGTGCATCTTGTGGGACTCACAAAGTGTAAATTCCTAGCGAATGGCACCCACACCTGTCTTCTCTGCTAGATCTAAAGACACAGACGAACAGCTGTGTCTATAATAATTTACTAAAGGAAATACTGACAGTACCTGAAACTCATCCAAATATACCATTACCGTATTAATGTAAACACGTTGTTCCTCTCTTTGATTCATGCATCAAAACTTCTGGACTAGATAGTTCCTGAGACCATCATTCTCACTGTTCCTAGCTACATCTTCTAATTTAATTACAAAGGCACAGCCTTTATAGTTTAGAGAAGGATTTGGACCTACAATTCAATGTTTAGAAAACACTTCTGATTGATTACAGCAAATCAGGAGAAGTCAGTTTTAGATACATGGACATAGGATGTACATTTCCATACACTCCCTCAAGAAAAATGTTGTTATTCTACCCTAGATGCTAATTTAGCCTAGTGATTTTTTTTTAGTTCACATTCATGCGATACCCAGCTGGATTGGAAACCAACAACATTTAATCTTTAGCTTAATACACTCTTGAATCATCATCATTATCATCATCATTTTAGCCATTGTCTATCCATTGCAGGATGAAGGCCTCTTCCGTATATTTCCAATCGATACGGTACTGAGCTGTCTTTTGCCACTCTTGTGTGGGTAAAGTAAATCATGAGCTAAGTTATCAGACATATATATGTTCAGAAGGGTCTCCCAAGGCAAACAGACCATGATGAATGTCCCAAACTAGCATTGAATACATCTGCCAACCTGCATTGGACCAGCATGGCAGATTAAGGTCTATTCCTTCCACATGCCGATACATCCTCAAACATGGCCCTCATTCCCCGGAGACTCTAGGGCAGGGGTATCAGACCCAATTTCATTGTGGGTCAATGCCACTGCCACTGCTGTGACCTGGCCTTCCTCCTTCCTCACTACAGCGAGACCTCCGCAAACCTCCCATGCCCCCCATGATCCATGAGGACCCCCCTGTGGACCCCCTTATGGATTTCTCAGACCCCACTGTGGCTCCCCTACTGTGCCCCCCCATGGACACTGATGGTCCCTCCACAGTCAAAGACCCCCTACCACCACTGCCACTGCCGCTTCATATCAAATTCCTCCTTGGTGCTTGATCAGCTGAAAATGATATCTATTCCTTTTAGAAGGAATTAGCCTTTGACTGGTTGAGGAAGGAAGAAAACTACTCAGTGAAAATGTATTCTTGCTATGAAAACTTTTATCATTGTAACCACTCACGTGCTCAGGTTGCCTTGGTGAAATGCTGGCTACCAGGGAAACGCCAGAGAGATACTGGGATGGGAGGCTGGGAATATTTAATCCCAGCAGTCTCTCATTGTCAGTGGAGTCGATCTTGCTGGTAAGCTTGAACAAATAAATGAATGAACTTTGATCTGACTATGTTTCTTTCATTATTCAAGAACGCAGGAAATTCTGACATTTCCAGGAAGCGCTTTGCTCACTGCCAGGTCTGGCCCAGTTTGATACTTATGCCCTAGGGCAACTACCCATGGCATACCCTTGAATATTATCAAAAATTTCAGCCATCTAAATCTAACCTGTTTTGCAGAGTCCTACATAGCACTAAAATGCTCTCATTCTGAAACAATTATAATTCAAAGATAAGTTCCAGTTAGGAAATAGGATGAAGAGCACATAAGAAGGAAAAAAAGAACCAGCAATAGATTCAAAGCCGTACTTTTCATTATAATTTTTTTTAATGCAATTCAATTTAAATTGAATTGTATTTTCTGCAAGGGTTTTGCATCGACTGAATTTATTGGAGGACGACTTACTTGTGGGCATATTGCCTCCTTCCTTTTGCTTTCAAGATAATTTTAACTGTTTGGGGAGCAAATCTCTTTGGCGGTGTCGAGTTTGAATGATCACTTCCGCTTTTTCTTCAGAGTTTGCTTTCCATGGCCAAAACGAGAGTGACGAGAGTCGGACAGACAATGGGTTCCCTTGAACTGCAAAAACATCTGGCCCCATCAATTAGCCAACAATATGTTTACACTTATTGAGTAGAATGTTGCTCAAGAACGAAATGAAAGTCTCTAATCCAGCCCTTAAATGCTCTTTCAGGAAAGCTAGCCAATTTCATTTTATCGCTATAAACCTTCCCATTTAACAGGGTGGAGACTCGGCGGATTATTCCGACGGCTCCTCTGGAGAGATGATTTTATTTCATTTGCTAGGGTAACCACCCATTTCGGAAAGTTTGGAAGAATGAAAGTTGACACAGCGGACCTCCACATAAAAAAGGCAGGCCAAGCAGTGGGGTCAACTAAGGAGTTAGGTCGACGGAGCCTTAGTCACCTGCCAGTCATGAGGCAGGACATTTTTTTGGCTTTCATGTGGAGTTGAGTGTGCTTGAGTTCTGGTTTGAATCAGCTCTAGTGCCTCTGACAGCAGGCCTGCTGACCAATGGGACTGCTGTCGCCCTGACATTTTCCCAAACTTTTTTTTATTATAGTTATTTACATCAGTGTATAACTTTCCGTCATTTATAAATTACATTACTTATTTGTATATCAAACGAATACATCAAACATGTTTAACTGTCTATTTATGTACAATGTACCGAATACTTGTTGTATCTAATTCCTATCTCGGTGCTTACGTTTATTCTTTTTTCCCCTTTCCCTTCTTACCTTTTTTCCTTCGCTTTGTTTTTCCTTCCTTCCTTCTTTCCTCTCTCTTCTCTTCTCTCTTTCTCACTCTTTCTCTACTTTCCGCTTTCCTTTCTACTTCTTTTCCTTCTCTTTTTCTTCTTCCCCCTCTCTTGTTCTTTCCCTACTTCCTTTTCTCCTTCTGGTTTCCGTCCCCTTTCTCTCTACCTCTTCATCTTTCTCTTTCCCTTTCCCTTTTCTCTTATTTCATTTTTCTTTCCTTCCTCTTGCTCTTCGTTCTTTCTCTTCTCCTACTTTCCCCCTACTTCCCTCTTCCCTTTCTACTTTCTTTCCCTGGGATGTTTTTGATATACACTTGTATCTCCCTTTTTCTTCCTTTTTCTCCCTTCTCCCTTTCTTTCTCTCTTTTTCCTTCCTTTCTCTCTCACTATCCCCCTTACTTTTCACAGAGTGCCCCCATCATTTGCAGTGAAGTGTCTACCAATCAGTGGCAAGTCTTCTTCTAAGGATCAGGTCACATGATGCTGCACTCTCCTACTGTTGGGAAGTATTAGAGCTTAATCGGACTAGCTGAATTTTCTGAATGAAATATCTCCAGATCTTTGACTGAGCGTCCTATTAAGGTTAGTCATTATGTACTAATAATGAAGCCCACTTTCGTATTAAGTGCCAGCTTCCCGGAAAAGATGAAAATATCTCTGTGGAATGGGTCCTTTGGTCTTTCTTATTTATTTTTTTTAAGAGAGAGAAGCATTCTGATTAATTAGGAATAATAAAAGCACCCATCACCACCCGCCTGGACTACTGTATTGCTCTCTACATGGGGCTCCCCCTGGGATGCATCCGGAGGCTTCAACTGGTACAGAATGTGGCCGCACGGGGGATTATGGGGGCCCGGGGGCAGTGCTCATGTGACCCCTCTCCTGCACGAGCTGCACTGGTTGCCAGTGGGCTTCTGGGTGCGTTTCAAGGTGTTGGTGACTACCTTTAAAACGCTCCATGGCTTAGGACCCAGATATCTACAGGACCGTGTTCTACCAGCCAATACCTCCAACCGACCGGTTCGCTCCCACAGAGAGGGCCTCCTCAGGGTGCCGTCGGCCAGACAATGCCGCCTGGCGACCCCAAGGGGGGCAGCCTTCTCTGTGGCTGCACCCACCCTATGGAATGACCTCCCCCCTGAGATTCGAACAATCCCCGACCTCCGTGCTTTCCGCCGCTCAGGAAAAACACATCTTTTTAGCCTAGCCGGTTTGGCTTGATCACAACCCCCCCACCCGTGAATTTTTTAATATTACGAATTTTAAATTTTTATTTGGTTTTAAATTGATTTTATTATTAGTTGTCTAAATTTCCCAGCCATTTATTATATCTTGTTTTAAATGTATTTTAAATTGTGCATGTTGTATTATATGTCTTTTGTGTTTTTATTGGCTGTAAACCGCCCTGAGCCCCTTGGGGAGAAGGGCGGTATAGAAATTTAATAAATCAAATCAAATGGGCTGTTAGAGAACAGAAACGTTGTAATATTGACTACAATGCTAGTTAGCTTTCAAGTGACCTTGACCAACACAAGATAATCAGCTCCTTATCGCCACAAGACTCTGTAAACAAGAGTATTTAGCAAAGGCAAATTGGGTTGTCTAAAGTAATCCAAAAACAATTATAGGATAATGTCATTGAACTAACATTTGGCATTAGCTCCTAGATTTAAATAGGTCATCATGACCAAATTCCTCACTGGAAGCAATAACAAAACTTAAATAGTTTGAATAACACAATGTGAAGACAAATATCATTGGAAAAAGATCCCGATACTTGGAAAATATGAGGGGAATTGAGAAAAACCCTGATAGAGGAAGTAAAGAAATAGTTATATATAGAAAAAATCCTGCCTATAAGGTTAAAAAGATTCAGATGCAAGTAAATGATTGTGCAGCAAATATTTTAAGAATTAAAATTTGTTATTTTAAATATTTCTAGATGCCGTCTAAGAAGGTAGGGTTATTGTCAATCTGCAGTCTGCATACCATATGTGTGCTTGTTACTGTAAGTTTTTTATTGTTGAAACATTATTCCTACTAAGCATATGTTATTAATCTGCAATAATATTTGCATCCTACCTTGATTATCAGACTAAATACTGAGCCTAGCATCTCACTATCTCCTTGGGATTGTGGAAAGCAAGAAAAGGAATATTTGAGAAGGATACTTTGGGGATGGTATAGAACAGAGATCGCCAATCCCCAGGCCATAACCCACTACTGGCCCGTAAGCTATTTGCAACCGGGCCATGGAAATGGTGGACGTATATGTACACTTGCCCACTGCTCACACAAATGGAGCTGTGTGAGTGTGCTTGCTGGCTGCTCATGCAGAACCATCCCCTCTCTCCCCCGTCCCCACCGGTCCAAAAGCAGGAAAAATTGGGGGACTCTGTTGTAGAAGAACGTACTGTGCTCCATTTTCTGATCTCTGCAAATTGGTTTCAGAATGAACCAATTTATCTCCAATTACTTGAAGGGGATGGCATTGGGAAAAAGAATACTGAGCTTGTCTATCTATCTAGAGTGAAAGTGAAAATTCATGGTAAAATGTATGTTCTGGTAGTTAATGGCAGATTGAGATATGCAGATTGGAACTTCTGCAATAAATCACCTCTAATGACAGAAAATATTTTCTGTTTCTTTTAAATTAATTATGAGAAGCTTGCAATTTTGGAATAAAAATATTCCCTAGAATAAGAGTGCTGAATTTTGGTGTTATCACTTGTTCAGTTTATTGTGATTTTTATTATAAAAAACATGGTAAAAGCAGCTCACAATAGATAGCAGATTTTAATGATGAGAATTGCAAAATCTCTCCAAAACTGGAGGCCAGGGGTTGGGGTCTCAGTATGGGTGACACAGCTGCGCTAAGATTTTTATCACTGCCCCACCCATTACAGACATTTTCCTCTCTGCCAATAGCATTAACAATTCTTGGCAACCAAGCTTCAACTCTGAGTCACAAACTAATTGGAAAAGAGCAGTTCTGTGTGTACTGCTTTGATTGAACCACCTATTTCTCAAATCTGCTTGTGACGACTGTCCTACATTAGATATTTCTGTCTGCTTAATGGTGATTAATTATTAGCCAGTATCTCCAGTATCCATCAAATATTTTATTGCTGCTTTTTAATGCACATTTGCTAGTATTACTCGTTTTTCTGCAAGACTCTACAAAAGATACCAAAGTGTTAGCAAGATCTGCATTTGGGGTGGGAGTAGATGCACTATAATGATTATTATAAAGAGACATAAGTGGATAATTTTCTTTCATTAACTGACAGGTTTGCCATAGAAATGAATAAATAGAAACCTAGCAAATCTAATAATAATATTTTTTTAGAAAACACTGAGTTTCAGATAGGATTAATAGGCATGCTATTCACTATTTTTGAAATCACTAACTCTGCCTTTTTTTAGATAAAGAAAAAATTCTTTTCTATTGCAATGCTCATGAAATGTAATGCATTCTTTTATACAATCGTGCACATATATTCCAGTTAGTAAATGAAAAAGAAGATCTGAAACATTTCTAATTGGCAAGAGAATCTGCCATGGCTACTACAAACATATTTCTAGCCAAGTAGGAGAAAGATTAGGGACAGCAGAAAGGTCCAGATCCTATAGAGTCAGATGAGAGTTCTGAAGCTATGGTCGAACTAAACCATATGATTCTGACCAAGCAGTCATGAGACTGCTCATCTATCAAAAGATTATTGACAATGATATATTGAAATTCATAAGGGCAAAGAGATAGAGAATGCCATACTGTTTGGAACAACATCTTGAGAGTAATTGTCTACTCAGGAGTAAACTATTGCTCCCAGGTTTTTGCTACCAGCTGACTGGTATTAGATAGATTCAAATGGAAACTAAGACCTTCCATCAGAATCATCAGAATGAAAATCAGAATTTATTGGCCAAGTGTGTCTGGTCACACAAGGAATTTGTCTCTGGTGTACATGCTCTATACCTACATACATACAATAAGCAAACTGTGATTACAATAATAGGATACATTCATAATCTTACAGTACATTCATCATGTCATGCATATATAAGCTGCAGTCGACAAACCATGATCTTAATCATGAATACAATCACGATCGTAAAGTAGAATCATCATGTCCCAAAACACCTTCCTCATATCTTATATACATTTTTGTGATATGGTACATTTTTATAATAGGTTTAGAAAAGTTGTAGGATATTAGTAATCAATCTACAAGTCAAAATAGGGGTACTAAATGAATAACTATTTTATATTGTATCTTCTGGACAGTAATAGCTTCAATAACACCCCTGCCTTATATCTTCTGTGTTTTATTTATTTATTAAACCCTTATGCCTCCCATCTCACTGATACAGCAAGGGGAGGCTTACAATATAATAAAAAGTTAAAAATGCTAAAAGAAACCACATAAAGCTAGAAAAATGAATAGAGAAGTTAAACATTAAAAACTGAGATGATGAGTAGGAATTTTCTCTAATCCATCAGCCACCCCTCCATCATAGCAGTCCTCTGTTGTGGCCCCAGGGCAAACAACAGACCCACATTCTGAAGGTCTTCTGGAAGAGCAGGAGTATGGGGGTGGACTTCACGTTCTACAGGAGAACATTCCAGAGGATGGGGGCAGGGGGCACAGCAGAAAAGCCTTTTCTCTTGGACCCTGACAACTGAAATCCTTTGGTTGATAGGATCTGATGTAGGTCCCGTCCACTGGAAAGAGTGAGGCAGGTTAGCCCCATTGGAGTGAGGTGATTCCTTAGATACCCTGGATCCATGCCATAAAGGATTTAAAGGTAATGACCAAAACCTGGAATTGGACCCAGAGGCAAACTGGCACCCATTGCAGCTCACATAACAGTAGTGTCCCATGTGCTACCCAGAACTGTCCATGCCACTGTGTTCTATATCAGGTGTAGCTTCCAAATATTCTTCAAGGATAGCCCCATGGAGTACATGTTTCAGTAATCCAACTAGGAGATGACCAGGGCATGAGTGACTGTGCACAGTCACCTCAAGTTCAGGTTTTGCCTGGATTATCTGGAAATCCTGTCCTTAACCAATATTTAATAGTGTCATGTTGCTTATTCTCTGTTGTAGATATAAAACTGATTGCATGTGCCCTTGCTTGGGAAGAAACAAACTTAGTAAGTGTTAACAGAAGAGGATATATAATAATCTGTGTATTAGGTTGCTTATTATTAAATTGCTATCCTGTCTTTTCTTTTGGAAACTCAAGGTGGCATTTATCACTTTATTTTATCCATACATCTATAAGCCCACATAGCATATTTGACTGAGAGCTAGCAACTGGTTCAATCAGTTCCGTAGTCAAGCAGGAATTTAAATTTACACCTTTAGCAGAATTCTTTATCATAATAAGATTTCCTCTACCCTTAAAACTGATTCTACAGATAAGTTCCTCACTTATTTCTGTGGGAGGTTGTATAGACCCTTCTACTCGTTAACTATAAAAGCTTTGCTTCAATGCCTAACATTTACTGTTAAGAACCAATGAAAGCTTCTAAAGTACTTGCTCTTCAAAACAAGCATCAGCTTTCATTTTTACATAGCATCGAAAATATTACTGTTGACTAATGTAAAGTCTAACTTCAGCCAAACAACTCAATGCCTGATGAGCATATTACTATCCAACACTACATCCATAATGTTTTCTTGCAGGAATATGGAATTTGAAGTGATTGGGTCCAGGAATGAGGCACAGGCAGAATGTGACTTTAGCTCTTTATTCCAAGGTAAGTAGTGTACAGAACAGCTTGGCTCCTGGCTGGATTGTTCCTTTATACCTTTTGAAAGGGGCAAGCAAGCCAATCAGCTTACCGAGATTTTCCTGCTTGTAGCGGGACGGGGAAACGTGGACTGGAGTGGAAACCTCTGTTTCACTCCACAACAGAATTGATTTGGCATTGTATTCTTGAGAGACTTTTTTAAATTTTCCCAGTCTAATTAAAAACCTGGTAGTTTCATACCTTGGTACTCAATTCCTATGTTCTGAAGTTAACCAAGATCACACTAACATTGACTCTTGCTGTGACTTTTTACAAAGTAATGAAAGAAGTTGAAATTGCCATGCAAGTCAAAGTCATCAAGATCTAATATTTTATGATCCTGATAAAAAATGTTCACCATAGAAGGTTTATTGTGCAGCTTTTAAAATAAAGATCAATGTGGAAGACAACGCTTTGCTGTGAGATCTCTCTGCTGCATCACAAACAGTTTGGCATTATCTACTGCAGCTTGTGATTATACTATTAAAAGAGCAGCTACCTCCTTTCCTGCAGACTTTAAAGTCTTTGTGCCCAGATGGATCATGATCAGTTTTTAAAGCACGCCTGCTATGTCCTGAGAAGACAGAAAACAAATCAAGTTTGGCAATCTTGAAATAAGATTTTATTTCTCTCCATATTTTAAAAAAATAGTAATTCAACTGGACTAGATTGTTGTGCTAGTGACAGAATAAAAATGATAACTGGTAACTGGTATCATTTAACCTTTTTTGTAAACTATACAATTTTCACCAAACTTTACAATTATCTTCATAATGTCTTTACCACTTCTTTCTATAGGAGCAATAAAACTAGAGGGGATTAGAAATACCTTCCAACCTTTCATTTTAGATGTATCATTTTGGGAGAGTGATAAATTGGAAAGTTAAAAGAAGATTACAAAAATAAATAATTCCTGAACTGAGAAAAGTTTTCTATAATCTGGAAATACAGACTTCCTATTTTTTATGATCAGTTCTATCTGGTCTTTATTTCCTTAGTTTTCTGTTTATGCTATTTTTGTATTTACATTGTTATTTTCTCTTTTACTCAAGAGTTCATTTCCCAATTCACTGGCGACTTACAAGATCTCCTAGGCTCATCTAATTATTATTCTGCCAAGTAACATTTATGAGGACAGGTTTTACATCTTTTCAATGAAGAATTGAATCATCTTCAGATGATGTTCTGAAGATACGTAAGACCCTAGTGGCAAAATAGCCCCAGAGATGCTTCCTGAATAAGGCTGGAGCAGATATTGATGGGTAAATTGCTTGAAAAAAAAATTAATACTAGATAAAATGGGCATGGGGAGAAGGGCGGTATACAAATGTGAAAAACAAACAAACAAATAAATAAATAAAAGAAATGTGCATGCAAATACATTCTAATTTGGGAAAATATATAAGACATATATGAATATACATACACACCATGCATTTCCAAATTCGCAAACCGATGCAGTAAAAGTTCAGGAATAAATTTATGTCATGAAATTTAAAAATTATTTTAAGAAAAATTCACCAATCTTTTTTCCACAATCCTGGTTCAAATGGAAGGAAGTCACTCTAAACTGCCTCTGAATAAGTCAAGATAAATGTGTGAAATTGGTGCAAAAACAGGTCTCATTATTTTCACATTTTTGGATGAAATTTCATATTCACAATGCAAGATAGGAGAAGTTCTTCTTTAATTCAGTTCAGCTAAACCCAGAGAAGGCTTAATTAAGACCATTTGATAGGAACTGTTAAGGAAATAGATAAAGGCTGGGAAAAGTAAAGGTCCAAGAGCCTGTTTTTAATTAGTCAGAACTAGCCCCCTACTATTAGGCAAAATGAAGCAATTGCCTTTGAAAGCAAATAAAGGGGAACACAATTACTTTCAAGTGTTACATGTGAATCACTATCCAAGGGGCAAACAACTTTATTTTGGCTGGTGCAATCACACTTTTACAATTATTATTATTTCCAGTTTCCAATTGCTCTGCAGCGGTCTTGGCAATGATGTGGAGATGACACTGGAGGAATCAAGGCTGAACATTTTGTCTCCTTCTTCAGGCTGTGTGTGTGTGGGGGGGGTGCTTTTTTAAAAAAAGGCAGAATAAGTATTTTCCTGATAGCAGTGCTTTTAAAAATGTAAAAAAAAATCATACCACCAAACTTCAGCAATATAACCTTGATAGTTTCTTAGAGCTACTGGTGGCCTATGAAAAACAGTTAAAATCTAAGCTATTTTCTTTAATAAATAATAGAATTTAAATGGAAACCACATAATTTCTCCTAAGTTATATAAAAATTCAATTATCTATGTTTCTGCATGTGGAATGGGGAAGTGACTACCCCTTGTGTCATTCACTTTAAACTCTAAAACTGATGGATCAATCCTGTGGATTAACCTTAATAAAATGCCATTCATGTTCCAATGAAACTTGAAACAATGGACTATCAGTATAGCTTTTTTTTAGAAAACATATGTATCTGTTGTTTTGATTGGTTCTACTTTCCTGAAAATTCTTACAAGGATTTCCAGCATTATGTTTCAAATAACATACCATTAAAAACATGCCTGCGTCATAGTACTATAAAAATTGCTACAGAAAGTGGAAAGTCATATCCACTTCTATATTTTTCATATTTCAATTAATTCTCCTCCTCCTCTATCACAGATTACTGTTTACGAACTAACAGAACAATTAGTTGTGAAAATGAAAAACACCTAAACCCTTAACCTCACCTGCTAAAGTCAAGCATACCAGTTCATCAGACAGATGCAAAACTCTGTGCATGCTACTAAAATTATATTCAACCCAAAAATGAAACATTATTATTCACTTGAATAGAAGTAGCCACCTCAAAATGAGCAGTGCTATTTATGGAATAATGTCCTTGCCAGCATGATGTGGGTTCCTGCAATTTTCAGCTAATGTACAGCATAAGTAGTCTAAGCAAAAGGTATTTATAGCTTGCCTTACATAGCTTCCACCTCTCCTTAAATAGTCCATTAAAATAAATTTTCATTGTACTGCAATCTCCAAGAAAAGAGAAGACAATTCTTTATCAACATTCCATGTTATTGATTTAACATGGGAATTTGGATAAGCTGGGATCATTCTGTTTGACTCTTTACCATAATATAAAAGACTCTTTATCATAAGGTAAAAGAAGCTGACACACATTTGAGAACTACTTGTTTGCTCAGTTTGTTGAAATGCTAATAATAAAACAGCAGGGCTTTTTATAAGGAAAATGGAAAAGTATGAAGTGATAGGTACTTGGAATTTTCTCCCTCTGTGAAATATATTATAGACACCATGGGCATACTTCACATGCTTTACAGCTAGAGGCCAGCTTTTTGACATTTAAAAATCTGTATAAATTGATCTTTTCAATAAAGACCTGATTATGTACCGTATCTATACAATTATTTCAGATAGAAATGTTCCTGTAGTTTTGGTCTCCATAAATGTTCCTTCTGTATGTTATATACAGGTAAAAGTTTTCCCTGTCCAATCGTGTCCAATTCAAAAGGGTGGTGCTCATCTCTGTTTCTTAGCTGAGGGAGCCAGAGTGGACTGAAGACATTTCCATGATCATATGGCCAGTATAACTATACGCCATGGCATAGAGAACACTGTTAACTTTCCACCAATGTGGTACCCATTTATCTACTTACATTTGCACGCTTTTGAACTGCTAGGTGAGGAGGAGCTGGGGATAATAACAGGAGCTCACCCCGTCACACAGTGCTCAGATCTCGAATCCAGGCTGTCCACTTTCCAGCTGACAAGCTCACAGTCTTATCTTATGTGTTTCTTCTAGGCAATTGGTTGTTAATGTAACATAGCATCAAACTAAAAATAAAGAATGGACAAACACATGTCATCTGTACCGAAGCCAAATTTGCCGATTTTCAATTTCACAGGAGTCACGAGTCCTAGATTTTGGACTGCAAATTAGTCTATTTTGAGATATTTTGGTTCAAATATTTTTGGTCTATGATGCATTGTTTCACCCAGTTAAAAGTTATAGACACAAGAGTTTTAGTATGTAGGTCTAGGTGTGTCCGGGTCTTTTCCTGTGTAGGATAGAGAATATCTTGGCGATGTTTCGGCGAGGCCTCACTCGCCATCTTCAGGCTGGTGCTTTTGGCTTCTTGCTAGTGTGAGTTTTAGTAGTTTATAGATAAGCTGATACAATGTAAAGAACAGGGTATCCCTTGATTTTTGCCAGTTTGCTTCAAAACCATTATGTTGATATATTTTATATTCTACTAGCTGTATCCGGCCACGCGTTGCTGTGGCTCCATAATGGCGACAGTATGACTTTGATGCAGTTAACAGTGTAGTAAATGAATGAACCGTCATTGAGTACTCAGTAATGTATGGCAATTTATAAAAGCGAATAATCTCATGACATAGAGCTAAAGAAAGGGGAAAGAAAAGGCTTTAATGCTCAATTTTGCAATGCTTGTGGGTATACAACATTTTTTGCTGTTCCATTCTCTGTGCAGATGTAGAGATTGTCTGGTTTCCAACTCTAGAGCACGCAACATATAATTGACCATGTGAAAAGCAATCTGTTTTTAGATCTAAACCGCACAATTGCAAAGAGTGGCCCTGAGCTTTGCTAATGGTGATGGCAAATGCCAATTGAATTGGGAATTGCAACCTCTTAAATTGAAATGGTATATCTGTTGGAATCATAGGAATGCGAGGCATGAGGACATTCTCGCCTTTGAAAGGTCCCGTCAAGATTGTTGCTTCGATGACATTGCTCATAAGTTTTTTTACTGCAAGGCGCGTGCCGTTGCAAAGCTTTGATTGGTTGATATTTTGCAACATGAGAATTGGCACGCCGATTTTCAATTGCAGAACGTGCGGTGGCATTCCTGGCAGATTGAGTGAATTCAAAAATTCTGTTGAGTAATTAATAGCTTCATTTGCTTCCACAACAGTGTCGACTGACTTGTAGATGACGGCCTCGCTTTGAATATTCGATAGAATAATATGGTTGAGTTCGTGGACGTCTTTGTTCTTGGCTGCAAGAATAGCTCGTTCACTCA
>JANHFO010001946.1:132061-142880 GCA_032468095.1 Pareas carinatus | reverse complement strand
GGTGATCACCAACACCTTGAAACGCACCCGGAAGTCCACCGGCAACCAATGCAGCTCACGCAGGAGGGGGGTCACATCATCACTTCTTCAAAACCATGCTAACATTTGACTGACTGACTGAATACTTTTACAGGTAGTCCTCAACTTACAGTCATTTTTAGTGACTGTTCAAAGTTACAACAGCACTGAAAAAGTGACTTTTGACCATTTTTCACACTTACAAACATTGCAGCATCCCCATGGTCACACGATCAACTTTCAGGTGATTGACAACTGCCATGTATTTGTGATACATGGACAGTTGCATTGTCCCAGGGTCATGTGATCACCATTTGTGACCTTTCCAGATAGCTTTGGACAAGCAAAGTCAATTGGGTAAGCCAGATTCTCTTAACAATCACGTGATTCACTTAACAACTGTAGTGATTCACCTAGCAACTGTAGTAAAAAAGGTTGTAAAATGAGGTAAAACTCAACCGCCTTGCTTAGCAATGGAAATGTTGGACTCAGTTGTGGTCATAAGTCGAGGACAACCCGTATTACAATCAGTAAGCAGAATCCAAACATATTAAAAATAAAAGCAAAAGAAGACAAATATTACAACTGGCGGTGTATTTTTCAGTGGTTCATATAAAGTGTGGCTAATCTTATATGCAGTATATTGATTTATAATTGTCCTCAGTAACTTCAGCCAATGTGCAATGATACAGGCCCATGCACGCCTTTCGACTTTAGATAACCCTCCCTCCTTTCTTAATACTAAATTCTGAACACAACAGGCCACCCAGAATATAGCCCTTTGGAGTTTAGAGTTAGCGCTGTCGTGAGGAGTAAAGGAAGCATAAGGTCCTAACTGGGCACCAAAAGGGAATTGTGTTTGATCCTTAGTGGAATATGGCTTCAGTGCAACCGGAATAATATGCTATGTTCCTCTGGTGAAATGAAAAAGTTGAATTGTGACCACTGATTTTTGAGCATTTTTGATGATACAATTTGGGTGTTCGCTGCTTTTGGAAGAGCTATGGAAAACCATGTCCAAATATTTAGAAGATTTAACTTGTTCAATACTCTGACCATTTAACCTCCAGGAATTGGGTCTCTGCAAATATCAATATCTTAATTTTATGCATGAGTATAAACATAATGACATAGCAAGAGATCAGGTAAAGACCATACCTAGTCTGACACTCTGTGTCTCATGGACTATTCTCTTAAATTTATATTTTAGTAATTCGGGGGGGGGGGTTATTACTGAATTAAAGGCAGGGAGATTCATAATCCTCCGAACGGAGAGCTTGTTAGAATTTATAAAACTCTCTATTTTACTTTCTAAGACATAGCTGCTTCATAAAATATCTTTTCAGTATAAAGAACAATGGATTCATTCCATGTCTTATGAGTACAGATTGTTGCTTTCCACACATCAGTTTCTTATATTAACAAGAAAATATGCATATGAAATACTTCACTGCAGTCGCTTATCCACATTCCAGGTTCGATGCTTTTAACTTTAACTTTTAGTTTTTGTATGCAAACTAATGATTCATATAGCCTTCAAACTAGGCTGAAAATTGTGTTTTGGCTATGTGCGTTGAAGAAACCATGTGATAAAATAATGCTTCCTTGAGCTTTTCAAATACCAATTAATTGCCATATAGCAAAAATTGTATTTATTACAAGTGTTTATATGCTGCCTATTTCATAGACTAAAGGGTGGTTTAGAGCGATAAACAAAAATCATTCATATCATAGAATAACCTACATTAACAAATCAATCTCCTTTCACAAATTCAGTTCCAAAACCAAAAAATTTTTTTTAAATGACTGGTCATCCATATTCTTATTGCCAAAATGTGAACTTAATTCTTTCACAGCTTTCTAAAAGAGCTATGTTTCACCTCTGAGAGGACACCCATAGAAAAGCCCTGCCTTCAAAAGGGAACTAAAAGTTAAACTATTAAAGGCTTATTAGATTTACAATCAGCACATTGAACTGGACTCAGAAATCTTTTGAAGTTACTCTGTTGCCACTAAATATTTTAAGGGTTTATCAGCTGTAGTATGATAACCTGAATATTTGTAAAATATGCATGGGCAAGGTTTTACAAAAGTGCTCCACTATATTCACAAAAGTCAACTTTCATCTGAATCATTACAGCAATAGGAAAATTCAGGAGCTGAGCACGCAATAGGACTGAAAGCAAATCAGGCATAGTAATGTTCCTCTTTTGGAACATTCCGTTTCATGCAGAAATATATGTGCAGCTTCACCTGCATCTCTACCGGTGGATCTTGAAAATCTTGGCTTTCAGTTCAGATAATCAGTTTGCACGTCAATGTTTTCAATTTCTGAGATTATCTGTTGATTTGGAGTTGGGTGATTTATTTTTGATTTATTATTCCTTTGCTATTTCAAAACATTTACATAACCTTCTTAGTAAGATCCTTTTATCTTGAAACAGGGTATCAAAACTTTTAATGGAACAAATAAAATGCTAAATATATATATAAATAGCTGCCCAGATGAAGAAAACAACCTCACATCTACTGACTGAAAAGACCTTAGATTTCATTCTTAGCTTTGGAACCTTTCTAACTTTATTTATCAGAAGAAAGAAGGATAATAAACATCTAATAGTCTGACAGGGTTAAGTGACCTAACTTGATCACTTGATGAAACTTCATCTCAAAGTTAGAACATCCGCTTTGTAAAGATCTGGAGAAAATGTTTCTACAACCATACAAAGCATTATTTACTAATGAAAAGACTTTAATTTAAAAACAAAAACAAGCACGATCTGAAGCCTACTTATTATTCGCACATTCTTTTTCCCTGTTTTCTTTCTAACTTTCCTTTTTTCCCCCAATTGTTTTTATTGGTTTTACAGCTATATCATACATATTACAAACCGTTTCATCCATCCTATTAGCCTATCTTTCCTAATCCATTTGTATAATGTTCATACATTATTGATTATTATGTATATTCGTCTAATGTTCATTTACCAACACATCCTTTATTGTACATAGCATAATTTCTATAGTTATATATCTTCTTTAATATTGTGGTTTCAAGTCTTTTGATCATCAATTTTGCCATATGACCCATCAATACTTGACTCATTTGTTTACTTTAAATTGCTGTATGATCTGTATACCTTATGAAACCACAGTTCTTCCAAGGATATTTCTTTAGTAATGATAGTACCTCTTTGTTTAAGAGTTTTGTTCCTTTTTATTGTATGCTCTTCTTTTAATTTTTTCCAAAATGGGTAGAAATGCATTCCGCATGTAGTGATTTTGGAAATATGAGTGTATTTTATTCTTCCCGTACCACAGGAATGCATGCCACCACATTTGTAGGTCAAATCCTTCCAAAATTAAGAGTTTTCTATTTCTTAAAATAATCCACTATTTAATCCAAATTAGGGCCGCTGTTTGGTAGTATCTGGCAGGCCAAGACTTCCATTTGCTCTTGTCTCCTGTAAGCTTTTAGGTTTAATTCTATGTCTCTTACCTTGTCAAATGAAACATAATATTATTCTATTAAAGTTCTCAAAGAAGCTTTTTTTAAAATTTTATTGGTATAACATGGAAAAGGAATATTATTTTAGGTAGGATATTCATCTTAATAGTTTTGATTCTCCCCAATAATGATAGATTAAGTCTTCCCCATCTTTCCAAATCTTTTGTCATTTGGGTTATTATCTTCTCTCGGTTATTTTTTTTTCGGGTTGTCAAATTTATTCCTAAGTATTTTATTTTTTCTACTATTTGTAACTCTGTGCTTTCCTGATCTTGCATTTGTTCCTTTTTTGTCATATTTTTAATAATCACTTTTGTTTTCTCCTTATTTATTTTTAAACCAGCAACCATCACATTCCTTTCTAACTTTCATTTTCTGACCAAGTATTTAGAAACAAAACCAGACTGGACATGCTGCTTGAAAAATGTTTTGGTTCCTAGCTTCTAGTTTTCTAGCTTCTAATTTTTTCAAGTTGTTATGAGCAAGTTCAGGCCTATGTTGTAAAAATCATAATAACAAAAAAAATAGTAACAATTATACAGAAAATATTATACATATATATATAAAACAAAGCCAAAATACCACTTTAAAGATAAATCTACCCAGAGTAGGTGTAACCTTGTCTGGTTTTCTTTTGTCTTATTTTTTATTATTATTATTGTTTTGCTAACTTTAGCTATAATGACCTGCAATTAAATATGTCAAGAATCACATAACTTTGAGTCATTCAGAAAAGTCTCAGAACATCAATAGCTACAAGAGGAGTTTCCTGTAGGAAGAATGCCATAATCTTGTCAGGAAATCTGATCTAAATAGTTATTTATAAGATTTAACTGGCAACAAACTTCACAGAGCTAAGAGAGTGACAAAAGTGATTAAGTATCCCACATTCTTCAATACTTCAGTGCCTCCAGTGTCCCAATCAGTGATAGAAATACTGTATTAAAACAAAGATATAAATCTATTTCTGGGTTTGTAAATGAACAAGCAGCAAATATTGCAGCCTCCTTCTTCATGGGTTACTTACATCACGCTTTGTGTGTCAATGGAGATTAGTAATAAATGCTTTATGTGAGTTAATTTCCAAGTACGTCATCTTATTTATCAGCCTCAGTTGAAAGTAGAGGTGAATCAAGTGCTTTCATGCTAGAATATTATATTTCTGGGTAGCAGCAAGCAGAATTTCAAGATGACCTTCTTAGTCAAATGTATGGAGATTGTAAAGTCAAGGGAGGGTATTATATTTTTGAACTGGAGTTTCTATGTTAACTAAATATACAAGAAGAGAATTTCCAAAATATTCCCAGAAAGATTGGTTACTTGACTTCATCATGGAGTTTTTTTGATACTCTATGAAGGTAGGAAGACAAGGACCTATACTCACTAGATATCCTTTTACAGTCCAAAAATAAAGATGAGCTAAATAGAACAGATACTCAGAATTTTATTTGAGTATTAACTATCCCTTAAAATAGAAGAGAGGAAGTTGCTGAGGGGATACCAGAAATAAAAATACTTCAGAAACCTAAGACAGTGTTATGAGCAGATGGGAGATATTAAGTTGAATATTTATCCTGTTTATTATTAGGCTGCTTGGTATTAAATTTGTTTTCCTGAATTGTTCTTTAAAAAGATGCATTACAATGTAAGCAAAAAGCTCTGGTTCATATAATAAATAATAAATATTATTGATTACAAATGAAATGTTTCTTCAAACTCTTAATGCCTGGATTATTGGTTCCACTAGTGTGATGCTTGCCCTGATGCTATAGACAGGTCCTCAGAGGTTTATCCAATTTCCTCATTATTAGCCTTCCTCAAGTGCAACAAAACCATTTTATTTAAGGTATGCTTTTGAAGAATGACGATATTGTAAACCATTCAGAGTCTTGGGATTGAGGTGATATGTAAGTAACTTGAGACAACACATCAAGAAAAATGCCTTTCCAGTTCTACTTGTTCTTGGGAAGTTGTCTATTCCTGCAGCAGTATGACCTGTTTTACTGGAACTGCAAGACCACTACTACTGTAAAAGGTCCAACTATCCTGTTAGTGAAGCAGAAAAGAGCTATGCCCTTGTTGTAATATGGCTGGCAGCTTTTTCAGCTTGTTAGTTCCTTCCAAATAAATTTCTTCTACTAGGTCAAGCATAGCCTGTTGATTAAGGTATAGGCTAAAATCACCTACAAAAGTCAGAAGAATAATTACAGTGATAGCTATCTTTCAGTCTCTCCTAGAAACCACTCTCATTACTCTTGACCCCATGACAAGAAAAGAAATAAGTATATCTGAAAATAGCTTACTGCACAGTATTAATTGATGCCTTTGCTAGGGTTACATACACCTATTTTGGACAGCAATGATATAGGAAGATGCTTGCACATAATCACTGTAGTAACCCTAGCAAAGGCATTGATTAATACTGTGCAGGAGAAGGCAATTGTAAACCACTCCTATATCTTTATCAAGAAGACCATATGGATAGAAAATATACAAGTATAATGTTTGTGCTCTCCTTATTTAGTTTTAGAACCTGTATGCTGAACAGATCATGTTTTAGGTCATATTTATGAATAAGTATTGAAAAGTCAAAAGAGTTGACAAGCTTTTAAGCATCTCTTTACATACTGCTCATTTCCAGTAATGGGCCAATGTA
Source organism: Pareas carinatus (assembly GCA_032468095.1). Taxonomy (NCBI): domain Eukaryota; kingdom Metazoa; phylum Chordata; class Lepidosauria; order Squamata; family Pareidae; genus Pareas; species Pareas carinatus. Next base: position 136,698 of record JANHFO010001946.1, on the reverse strand, counting down.
GTCACCAGTAAAATAATAAAATAAAATAATTATCCAAATTTAGGACCACGACTTGCTCCTTAAACTTCCTTAAAACTCACAGGAAAAAAAGACTTACAAATTTGTTCCTGCACATTCCAAAGATGGATATGGGAGATGTAAATCTGGTGCTGAAGAATTGCCTGTAGTCCATGACCTGTGTTTGACCTTTCCTGTTCAAGAAGCATACTGGCTTTTCTACTGTGATAAAAGTGAGCATATCTGGAAAAGGCTCTCAGTTCTTCCTTTTAAGTGTTTTGCAACTGCCTGTGCTGAACAATAGAAATGAAACATGTTTCTGGATGTGAGTTCTTGGAAGCCTGACTACCCCAATCAGCAGCACACTACAAAGAGCAAGATATAGAAATACCCCTACTGATAAGAGCCTGGGTTTAAGGAGATAATGGTTTTATCATTTACATTTCAAGAAATGGAGGCCATTCTCAGCCAGATACTGTATATGTTGACATTTATTGATAGTTGACACTATTCATCAAATTGTTTACATTCTATTTTATCACAACTTAAAATACAATACATGGCTGCCCATTATATATAAATGCATCCTTAGGGTTTTCTCTTTTTTCGTCCCTAGCCATGCACAACAAGCCTTATGAATCTGGAGCTTAAAGCAAATCACTCTCAAGTAAATGCTGTAAAATATGCCAGTAAATAGCTTCACAGTTAAAAACACTGTCATGCGATATTGCCCCAGTTCCTGCCAACCTAGCAGCTCGAAAGCAAGCAAATGTGAGTAAATGATAGGTTTCACTTTAGTAGGTAGGTAACAACTTTCCATGCATCTTGACGTGCAGCCATGCTGGCAACATGACCACAGAGGTGTTTTTGGACATCTCTGGCTCCCTTGACTAAGAAATGAGATGAGCACTGCCCCTATACAACAACTGGACAAGGGAAACCTTTACCTTTATGCCAGTAGACACGAAAATGTTGAACAATGCCTTCCCTCCTTCCCACCTCTACCCCACCTATATTAATATCTTAGCAGAAATAACTACAAATGAACTAGCAAGTACTTTCAAACAAGCAGTAACCACTACCTGAAAAACTCGGAGGAGAAAGGACAGAAGTTATATTATGGAAAAGAACAAAGAATTAATTTATTCTAAAAAAAACCCTACATATTCAAACTGTGAGAAACTGTGTGTATGAGTGTGTGCATATCTTCTTAAGATGCAGTTTATAGCTTCAAAATGCATTTATATCTAGTTCTTCCTCTGAATGCCCATGTGACATCTGCAGTTAAAACAAAACTTACCAACAAACAAAACACCTCCTTTTACCAACTGGTTAGCGTACCAGCTGTGATATTTTTAAGAATAGCTATGCCTCATGTTCTGCTAACCTTCAGTTTAAATCACTGCAAGACACTAAATTGGGGCTGCTTTTGAAGATAGCTCTTCAAAACAGTGCTTCAAGACAGCTGCGGGTAGAACCCATTTAAAGATACATTATATTACACGTAGCAAACTTATTTTAGGATGGGTTAGAACAAGGGTGGGCAATTATGGCCCCTTTACAAACAGTGGACTTCAACTCCCAGAATTCCTCAGCCAGCATGTCTGACCCAGGAATTGTGGGAGTTGAAGTCCACAGGATGTGAAGGGGCCACAGTTGCCTACCCCTGGGTTAGAGCAATCAGGTTAAAGTCCCAATTTTAAGTAATTTGGTGCCTGAGTCTCTTGACCAAGGATGCAAAACCTGTGGTTGCAGGGCAGGATGTGTCTTCCAACAGCCTTGACTACCAATGACACTCAATATGTCCTGGCAAATTGTCAATGTTAATGTGACATAGTAACCAATCAGAATTCCTGTTTCAATTCATTACATTTGAACTCATTTATACTGAAATCAGTTTCAGTTTTTGTTCTCCTGGCCCTGCCTGCTTGTTTGCCTTGTACCATTCATTTGTTATAGTAATGATGCACTTCAAAGGTTTCCAATGCCAAAAAATTCTATTTTTTTTTCATTTAAAATGACTTGTCATTTTTTTCAGATGGATCTCCTTACCCATGAATAGCACACGTTAGTCTGCAGAAACACCTCCTGAGTCTGCAGACCACCGTCAATGGAATCTTTCCTAAAATGACTAAGAGAGAAAACTTATGGTGATGGTTCATTTCAGTCACCCTGAGATTTAGAATGAGAAAATCTTCTGAGATATGAGATTAATCAGTCTCATAAAAACATAAAAATAAGTTTCAGAACTGTCAAGTTTTAGAATTGTAAGCTACCCAGAGTCATTGGGTGAGTTGGGCAACTATAGAAACTGATAAATACAATATATGAAATAAATTATAAAATGGAAGAAAACTAGATGCTAGAATTAAGGCTCAGAAAGATGTAATTAGCAACAGTAAAAATTGGTGGCACATGGTGGGTTTGAGAAGTTTGAGCTTGATTGTCTACATGACCTCTTTCAGTTTTAGGCCACATATTTGCATACACATATAAAAGCGGAAAGCTTGTACCATAATGTTCAGCAACCTGTTGGTTTTGATCCCTGGCTTTCTTCTCACATCAGCGCACATAATCATGCAATTGAAGTAAGCTTCAGAATAGAATTTCACAATGACCCTTGATGGTAATGAAGTTCTTAATTTATTCTTTAGAGAGATGAATTTGGTATTTTAAAGTTAGATAAACTTCACTGGAAATTAACATCTATCATTTTGAAGGTAGTACATCCTATTACAGACACTGTCTAAATATACAGAATTATTCATTCATAATCGAATAAGATTTAAAATTGCTCTAGGACATATCTAATTAATATGCTCTAAATATTCAGCAGCACTGCAACATTAATGCAGATAAATGTATCTGAAATCTTTTCTATAGCCATCATCATAACTGATGTCTTAACTGACTTATTAGCAAACTACATAAATCAGAAACTACAATGTATGACAAAACAGAAAAAGCGGTAGTAATCAATCTTTGTTTGGCACAGACTGTAAGATACTCTGGGTGATGAAATGATCTAGCATTAACAATACACAACTGCTTGCACTTCTGGAACTGAAAGGAAGGACTGAATATGACTCTACTTAAAACAGAGAAGAGCTAGCTAATAGACCAGTTCTTTGTAATTCCTCGCTGGACAAGGAGAGGATTTGAGGTCACACACAAGTGTTTCCTATATCTTAAGCTATGTTAGAAACAAATTTTATTGGAAAAGACTGAGATTAATCTGAAAGTAGATATAAAAATGACAAATTTCAAGAATGATTTCAAAAAATATGTTACATTGGACATACATTTGAAACCAACTGATATCTTAATCACTAAAAGGAATATACAAGAAAACAAATCAAAAGAACTTTCCTAGACTGAATTTTTAAAATTCAAAATTTTCAAATTTGTTAAGACTTTGAAGAATTTGAGGAGAAAGAAGAAGGAAAAAAATGAAAAGAAATCACCTACTAACACAGTGGTTCTCAACCTGTGGTTTGTGGACCTCTGGGGGACCATGATGTCATCACAGGGGGTCCACAAACACAGTTTGAAGTTTGACCTAGACATGGAAGAAGATAAATCAAGATTTTTGGAAGTAAAAGAAAGATATATAAAGTTGTTTATTTGATCAAGATTAAAATAGATAAGTAGTTCTATTGGGTAAGCCTTTATGAACTTTGCTGATCAGGACAATGAGACTCTAAGGATAGATAAGACATGAGATATGTGTTCTTTTCATTTGTTATATTTTAAGAGAAGGTGATAAGTTATTTATACTTATTGTGATAAAGGGAGAAGTCATTTCTTTATTTATTTCTGTTCTTTTTCTTTACTATATTCTTATGCTCTCTTTAATAATTTTCTTTCTATTTTTTCTTTTCTGCAGTTAATAGTTTTTTTTAGGCTGCATTAGTTTTAACTTTTTAATTGTAATTTTTAATAAGTCTACTATTAAAGTAATACACAACTGTTTGTCTTACTATTCTACTTAAAGTAAATCATTTATCTGAATGAAAAATGAATTGAGTGAATTGCCTTTGTAGATTTATACCTGCCAAATATATAAATAGCACAATGGTGTAGCATTTTCAAAGTAGCATTGCCAATTCACAAAGCAATGATGAGTATGGCTTTCAGAATGACCAAAAAGCACAATACATACAAACTAAAAGTAACTCCAATATTAGAACTGCACATTTAATACCCTAGACATAATTGGCAATGTTACATGAATTATTAAAAATAATCAACTCATTAGGAAAGGACATTTGGTGCATATAATAATTTAAAGTTTCCTTAAATATATTGTTAATAATGAAAGAAAGTGATAACTGAGTACCTAGGCAAACAGATCAGGATTCATCCAAAAACTGCCATATACGATTGGTTGGAAAAGTAGATTTTTAAAATTTTTATTTTTGAAATTGAAATTTACTTTTGATTATTGCATGAACTGAGAAGGCAAACTCAAATCACAACATCTGTTCTACCAGAACAATATTAATTCTTTTATATTAGTATAAGATATAATAATATAATATAACTAGCTGACCCGGCCACGCATTGCTGTGGCTCAGTTTGGGGCTGTTTTAAGTGCCTGGGGCGGAAATGCAATCTCCCCCCAAATCCAGGCACTCTCT
>JANHFO010001946.1:6872-17030 GCA_032468095.1 Pareas carinatus | reverse complement strand
CAGATAACTTGAATAACTAACATAGAACTTTAACAATATTTACAAAATTATGAGGTATGGGGGAAAGGGAATGGGAATGGGAAGAGGGGGAGGGAGTTGGGAAGCGGGGGGAGGGGGAATTGGCTGCCTGCCATCCCTCTTGATCCTAGGACCCGTCATCAAGATGGGCCCCTGGTGTCGATGGGCCAAGCCTGCGAGGCGGGACAGGGGAGACAAGGCTGGTGGTCTAGGATGTTCCAAATGAAAGATCCAGGGGGAAGAGAAGAAAGTCTGCAGGCAGATGGCTAAGATGTTGAGGCCTGCTGTTTAGTCAGGGCAGATTGGTTCCAGGAGGTTCCAGGAGGAGCAGTTTTCCCCATTCACGGGGGTCGGGCGTGAGCCCGTCCCCACATACCAGACCGTTGGAGCCTCGTCTCTCCCGGCCCCAACAGTATGAAGGCTGCTTCCCGGCGGCCATTTTCCCCTTTACAAGGTTTCACTTGATAATTTTTTGGTGTGATAGTGGAACTTGATATATGCAATATTTCATTTAAAGAATGCATGATGGACTGTACCAATCAAGATCAGGATGATGAAAACTACAAAATAAATCTTGAAATAGTGCATTAATTTAAGTAAATATCACATATAGCTGAAGTGTTTTGCACCAGGAACTTTTTTTGTTGTTTCTTATTTTGTACCAAAAAAAAGTGGAGGGAGGCTTAGTTGAAGAGAGTACGGTAATCGATTATTACTTTTTCTCTCCTTGGTAATTCTCATCACAGGATATCCCACTGGCCTGCACACCCTTCTGCCACCCATTGATAATGTCTCAATTCAGCCTAACACATTCATGCCTTTCCTCCAGTCTTCCCAGTTTCCCCCCTTAGCTGCCATTGTTTTGGGACATTTCTCCATACCTTGCTTGGAACCATATCTTTCTAGAATAAAATAATTTTGTTCCATTGTGTGCATGGATTGAAATACATAAAACATGCTTGTTTCAGCTTGGGCACAGTCGTATCCCAAACCAGCTGTTCCCTGCACTCGACATTTTATCCATAGTTATTTATATGATTGTCAGGCATGTTAGAGAAATTGCATATTATTTCCCTGTTAATTGCACACAGATATTTGTGGTTTCTTGAGAACCATGAGTTTGAAAGTTTTTTATTCAAGGCTTTATTGTCAGATATCTGATTGTTATCTTTTGTATTGCTCTCTAGCCTAGTCTTCCATGATGCTATGCAATATAATACTGTAGTGTATCAGAATAACCATGAACACTGAGATGAAATGCAGAACTTTAGAGTTGTGAAGGTCAAGTACAGACGTGGATAGTATTTCCTCACTTTCTCCTGCACTTGCACTTGCCTGTTTGTTATCTTTAGCCTTAACGTTTTTGCTCTTCTTTGGACATCTTCCCTTTCTCTTGTTGCAGTTCATGCTATAGTTGTAGTCTTGATTATGTACACATTCATGGCTTTTTAAACTCAAGAGCACACAACATATTTTTATAATGAAATCTGTCATTCAGCACTTCCTGCATAGGTTTTTTTAAATAAGTAAATGGAAAATTTACTGTTTCTGACTTAGATATTTTAGGAAGTAAAATAGTCACAGTAGCAAAATATCTGTTCTTGGGAAGCATATGTCTTCTTCCTCTCTGCTTTGTTAAAATTATTCTTTGTTTTCTGTTTTTGTGTCATGTTGTTATGTGGGGGACTGGCGTGATTATCATTGTCATTGTTAAGATTGTTTTTATAGGTTTAAAATATTGTGGATATTTTAACTTTTATTTATAAAGCCTTTAAGTCACCAAAGGATAGCAGTGGAACAGTACTGTAATAAATAAACAATGCCATTTGTCTCTAGTTAAGAAATACTTAGTTGCATCAGAGTCAATTAGAGAGTGACATCATTAAGATCCATAATTTTAATTTCAACAATTGCTATGAATCCATTCTAATAAACTTTCTTGCACATTTAACATTTCTTCCTTTGTTGAATGTCTACCAAATTTCTCTTTGTAGTCCCCATTTAACTTCTTTGTTGTTCTTGTTTAGGATTTGGTGTGAAATATAAATATAATTTCTTTAAACATGTTATATTAAATTGACTACACTTGTTTGAATCCACAGAATATACCAAGTCTAAAACAAGGAAGATATTCTTTAGTAGAATGTGTGAATGCAACTATTGCATTAGGAATTTTATTTACTTGCCCAGTATAGATTCTCCTTTCCATGAGGATTGCTGTCTACATTCTATTCTTACTTTTCTTTATGTTCTGTATTATGCTGTTTTTGCTTTTGAACAAGATTGCCTGTGTCATTTTTCCATCTGATTCTCCTTCATAGGTGTGCTCACATCTGTTAATCTACTGTTTCTTTCAAGTTGGTATATTCTTATTTCAGAATCCCAGTTTTTTACTAACATATATCTTCATCTTTGTATATTTCTGCTCTTTCATTCTGTTCTTATTTCTGAGGGTCATTTCTGAACATGCAGATACGCATTGCCACTTACAGTACTGGTGTTTACCTCTTAAGTCACAGTTAATACATAATAAGGTAGGATTGCCCCATTTATTTTCATATACTTCTTAGGTTATTTTGTAGGAATGAGGTCTTCATTTTTGTTCCAAATCATCATGTCTCAATTTCCAGAAATCATAACAAAGCTTTTTCTCTTCCAGTGGTTTACTCAATGAGAGAATCCTATGTTCTGAATAGGGCTATCCCTGTGAAATGGAGACTTAGAATAAAGTTAAAGGTGTCCAGACTACTTGAGAAACTGTCTCATTCCACTGGGATTGGCCTGCCCCGGCAGTGCTGGCAGAGGAGGCATGCTGCAGGCCCCATCAACCCAATTATTGCAGCTGATGGGATCCAGGAGAAGGGCTTTCTCTTTCATTACACATGCCCTGTGGAACATATTGCACACACACACACACCCACACACACACCCCCGCAGTGTGAGATTGGCCCCTTCCCGACCTTCCGGAAGAGCCTAAGGACCTGGCTCTGCTGGTTAGTTCGCGGTCCCAGTGAGGAGTATTACAGTGGAGGTGGCTGATTGATTAACAACAGACCCCGCCTCACTCCCCCATCCTTCTCTCACCCTTCCCATATTTAATTGGGCTGTGGTGTTCTGGATTTTATATTAACGTTTATATTTTTAGTTTATACAATTTTCATCTTTTGTGATTGTAAGTCGCCCAGAGTTACCTTGAGATAAGATGGACAGCCAATAAATTTTACAAATAAATAAAAATATATTGGTAGTAGTAATACCTAGCACAACTGGGTTATTTTAAAAAGGCTGTGCAGTCTGGTTTACAAATAAAAGTATAAATAGTCTTGGAACCACCATTTCCTGAGGCCATAATTTGCTTTGACACTGTTTTTGTGTGTGCTTTCAATTTAGTCCTAAATTTCTGATGATTACTGACATAAATCCTTGCAGTTTTCTTGACATGATTTTTTGAGGTCTTTTGCCACTGTTTTTCTTTTCTAGGGCTGACAGAAAGTGACTAGTCCAAAGTTACCTATCTGACTTTGTGGCTAGAATTTAGTGTCCCAGTTTTCTAGTTCATTGCTTTTAATCTTTATTACAAGCCGTCTGTCTTAGATACTTTATTGATTATTAATTCAAAACATTTATATCCTGCTTTTGAGTGTGAAATATAAATATCCCCAGAATAATGGAAGTAGGCTTACGAAATAATAAAAATAAGGCAATGCTTGCATTTAAGTTTACAATCTAAAGAGACAGGATGCAAAAAGGAAAGGAGAAGGAAAGAACAGTTATTAGCTCTTAATGTTTCCTGGTTTTTACAATAGTCAATTGTGATGCAAATTGGATGCTTAGAATGCCCCTAATGATGCTGGCTGGCAGTATCAGTGCACATGGCCCTTTGGTTTTCCTTACTACTACAATTAGTTCCAGTTTCCCCAGTGAGTTGAAGTAATAACAGCAGCACCAAATTGCCTAGTGCCTGAACATGCCTATATAGACATGCATGCCTGTTTTGTTTTGAAACACCAGTTATATGTGAAAAACAAGAATGGGTGGAATAGTAGACTTTATTGTTTCTTGCTAACTTTGTGTGCCACTTTTTATGTGAGCACTTAGATATGTCATTGAGATACAGATGCCTACTTAAAATAAAATGAACTTTACTACAAGCATACCTGATGTTAAATCCTTTCATTTAGAATTAAATAATTTTTGTTATTCATATGTAATTGAGACATAGAGGTTATATGTTATTTATATGTAATTGAGACATAGAGGTTGATCTGTTTTTCCAAGATAGTTGAAGCACTACATGACACACACTAGAATGCACGACCTACGAAGCAAGTTCAAAAGCTCAAAACACAGCAGCAGAGATTAATGTAAGTGCATTCTATAAATATATATTAAGCAGGTATTCTTGTAAGAACTATGACTATACCGCCACTTATAACCACAATTGAGTCTGGAATCTTGGTTGTTGAGTAAAGTGGACATTAAGCAACTGCAATCCTGACTCTCTCAGCTGTGGTCATTAAGTGGCATGCTGGGCAATGGTGGGAGACCTGAGCTCTCTCCTCCTTCCCTGAGAGCATGGTTGTGAGAGCAAAGCAGCTGATGGTGTTCACTAATGTTTTTGCAAAAATTTTAGGTCCATTCCTCCAGGGCCTGGGAAGATTTCCTCTCCTGCAGGGAAGGGAAATCCCTCAGTGCATTGGGAGGAAAGACCTCAAATCCGACATGCTCTTTGCTTGCAATCTTCTCCGTCAGCTCACCCATGGGCTTTCTAGAAAAGCTGCGAGAGAAGATTGTAAATGGCGATCAATCATAAATAACTTGTTTGTTAGATTGTCAGCATATAAACGTAATAAATATTTTTTTAAAAAAAAATGCGAACAAATTGCCAAACACCTGATATATGGTTATGCAATCTGGGGAAGCGCAACATTTTACAATCACTGGAATTGCTTTATGGACCGTAAAACATTCTTTCCAAGGCCATTAGTACTGTGAATGATCATTATTATAAGTTGAGGACTACCTGTATGTCCTTTTTTAAATCCTCATTTCCAAGGACTCAGCTGATTTAGATTTCCAGTTTAGTGCAACTTAGTAGTTCAGCCCCCCCAAATTTTTAAACAAGAATTTCTAACCAAATTGGATGTAATGGGTTGGGAAAGGCTAAAAAAACAGAACTGATTTATGAGAGTCCCAGGTGTAAGATAATAGGAAGAACTTTGAGCATTAAGAGAAATATTTTTGTGACCTTGGCAGATTAGATGGTCTTTCTTCCTCTTTTGATAGCTTTTCAGATAAACAGTGAAGCTAGAAAACTGACAGTATTTGCACTCTACCCATTGTTCAACTCAGTAGGCTTTTGAGTCTAAAAGCACAAGCTGATTCATTTGAATCTAAGACTGATATCCTGAAGATGCAAAGTGACTGGTAAGAGATGAATGACAATGGGAAAAATACTTTCTTAGAAGGAATTCCTTTTTTTGGAACTATTAATATCTTACATCAATGATAGAGGCAGAACAGTGACTTCATTCTTTAGGCAACATGTTGAATTTTGGATTGGGTATATAGACCACTTGATTAATTGCCTGTTCAGTATGAACATTGCAAATGTCAAATACCACTTACAAAAATTGGTAGATAGTGTTATAATGATGCACATTAATAATGATGGGAAATGAACTCAGTCAAGACAAATTTAGATTTGTCAGAAGTGAGGTCAGCTTTTAAAAAGCTGCATAAGCAGCTAGATGAGTAAAACTGAAAGTTTCACTGTAAGATTGTTACAATTATACAGAAAGGAATTAAATATTGTAGGTGTTAGAACATTATTTTAGAACAAACTGGGCTTGTGCAAAGGAACATCTGTCACAAACAAAAGTAAAACCATACTGCTACTTTTTCTTAAGAACAAGAAAGTAATTGGACATTTTTCAATTAAATTCTGAAAGATAGCTAACAAACTAGGGATAGTTTTTATTTGGATTGAATCATCTCTACATGAGAGTAAAAGTGCTTTCATCCTCATCTAGAAATTTTCTAAGTAGGGACAAAGTAAAATTAAGTTTTAAACATACAGTATACTAAAGCATGGTTCTTTCATGCTAAAAAGGTAAAGGTTCACAAGAATAAATACCCTTGTTAGGGAGGTTTGGAGAGAAATATAATATATATATTTCTTACATTAATATTAGAAGCTTCTAAACTAAATTGGAGAATTGTGCTCAGGTCTGAAGAAGAAAATAAATATATCAGGCATAGAATGTATCGGATAAATGAGGAAAACATTAAAATATATTCTTACTTGATAAAAATAGTGTATGGACAGAAAAGGTATATTGAATTTAATAGGACATATATGTCAAAAGCAGTATGAATCTTAAGCCTATGCAAAATAAATAGGATCCCCGTGCAGGTTTGAAATGAAGCACTGAAGTTATGTTCTCTACCTTAATTGTTTCAAGATAGATAAATCCTCTAGACTGACTATTTTTTGTCAAGATAAGTAGCTTCTGCAGAAGACTAGAAAAAGGCCAACCAGAGAAGCGGACAAAGTGCTAAGGCTGCTGCAACTAGGAAGTAAATTGCATGCCAGTTGAGGGGGGTTGTTTTGATAATGTGTGCTTTTGAATCACTTTCACTTAGGGTTAGGGCAGTTCTGTAGAATCTGGGATAGTCTCTTTACTTCCATGAAAATTATGAGTAAATTGTTATGATGACTTTATTTGAGAATGAAATTACATCATCCAGAGGGAAAATGGGCATTATTTTTAGGCTATTTTAAATTCACGGTTCCCTGCTTTCAAATCTCACCAAACTCTTTGTATCTCGTCCCAAGAGATCTTAATTTTCTGAAACATACATATGAAGTTTGTTTAGAGAAATTCTGTTATTTATCAGTTATGGCAAGATAGAATCCTCATGCTGTTATTTAGAATACTTTTTATTGCTATGATTTTAAAACTTAAAACATAATTTCATTGGTAGTTGAATGAAAATGCCAAAAGGTAAAGCTGAGAAGCAGTTGACTGATACATAATACAATTGTTTTTATTTATTTATTTCCTGCTTGACAAGAAATAGATAAACAAGGGAAGCAGTAGGAGAAACTGAGGAAGAAAGGCTTCCTTGCTTGGAATGAAAAGATATATGGGATCTCAGCTGTTGTAGTCAGAAAAGAATTGAGTGCAAAGCAGAGACAAGCTACTGCTCGCCTGGGTTCCATTGCCTCTACTTCGTAGCTACTGTGCATCAAGAAGCAAGTAAAGTGAGATAAGAAACTATGCAAGAAAAGCTTTCTCTGTCTCTTGCAGGCTGCTTGCAAAATAGTTTTTAAGGCAACCCAAACAAAAGAGCACACAGAAGCAATGGCAACTCTGACATCTCAGAATGAGATCGTTTTAAAGTTTGTGCATGTATGTTCCTTTACTAACTGGCTAAAAAACATTGTTCTGAAAGACTTTGTTTTATGGACTTGTGCCCATTACTACTAAAAGAGCAGAAATCCTGAAGATCTAATCCTCAAGTCATACCCTGGATTTATTGCCAGATATATAAGTGCTTTTGAATAGGTGGAAGTGGTGTTCACATTAGTATGGTATATTGCTGCAGAAATACGCTTCTCAATATTTCTCATGGTTGCTTCTGATTAGTAAAAGAAGTTGACAGGAATTATTATATATTTTTCATGTTTGGAAAGAATACCAAAAACTTGCACTATTTTTCAGGTAAACTACGGTAGGTTCAGTGAAATATACTGAAGTAAATTATTGTTCTCTGGATTTTTTGTATACTTATTAATTTTGTGTTCTTATTTGTTAGAAATATAAAAATACTAACAAACTTATTTGTTAGTTTATATTTATTTATTTATTTATTTATTATCTTTATATCACAACCTTCTCCCGAAGGACTCAGGGCGGCTTACAGGCAATTAAAACACGGAATACATATACAATAAAACATAATTAAAAGAATTAAATAGGCCTGAGATTTAACGTTAAAAGGGGGAGCGATAAAAATTATTTCCCAAATTTAAAATTTAAAATTCAAAATGTAAAATTTAAAAATTTAAAAGCAGGAGGGTATGGCGCGGCTATCATAAGCTCGCTTGATGAAATAAATGGGTCTTCAGGGCACGGCGAAAGGTCCGAAGGTCAGCGATGGATCGTATAGCAGCGGGGAGGTTATTCCAGGTGTTGAGGACTACCTGTAATCAATATGATTTTGATTGTTTTCTTGCAAATGTTTCATTACCTGACTAGATAGCATAATCAGTGTTAGAAGGTAGTGGGGTTTGCAAACTCCAGATAAGGGTCCAGGGAATTGAAGAGGCATTGAACTTGGACCATTTACAAGAATGTAATGATGAACATACCTGGGGTAGACCAGGTGAGTATCGAGTTAACTATACTGTTCTTGTTTTAGGAACCAATGTATGCTTTTCTGTTTTTTGTAAAGTCAGGTGTGATTATATTATTACTACAGGGGAAATGTTGCTAAATTTGGGACGCCTGGAAGAAGCAGCTGAAATATATCAGGAACTAATTGATCGGAATGCAGAATGTTGGAGTTACTACGAGGGTCTGGAGAAAGCCTTGAGACCACGTAAGTGGTGGAATTGTATATTTTGCCTCCAGCATTTTAAGGAGGGTTGAAAAAAATACAGTGTCACAGATGCCTTACGTTTGGAAAAATTAAGACCACAACTGAATCCAACATTCCTGTTGCTAAGCAAGGAAGTTGTTAGGTGAGTTTCTCCCCATTTTACGATATTTTTTTGCCACCGTTAGTAAGTGAATCGCTGCAGGTCTTACGCTAGTAACACGATTGTTAGGCAAATCTGGCTTCCTCATTCACTTTGCTTTTGTGACCCCAAGACACTGCAGACCTCAGTTACCAAGCGCCTGAATTTTGCTCATGTAACCATGACGACAAAGCAACAGTCATAAGTGTGGGAAACGGTCATAAGTGACTTTTTTCAGTTCTGTTGTAACTTTGAACAGTGACGAAACAAACAGTTGCAACTTGAGGCCTTCCTGTAAATTTTCATTGCAGTCTCCCTTAAGCTTAAACTGTGTTGCGTTGTACTGTTTGATTGCAACTACTCTATAAGAAATTGCTTGAAAATAATATCTCCTTGTCTGAACATGAGATATTTAACTATTTCAGTTGTTTGTGAAAACATTATAGCCCCATGTTTATAATCACAGTTTGTCAATTATAGCCTGTATGTAAACATAGAGAATGTACATCGGAGACAAATTCCTTATGCGTCAAGACACACTTGGCAAATAAATTCTAATTCTTCCAATTCAATACTACTTCTATTGATTTTGAGCTGCTCTATGGAAGGGGATTTTATGCTGTGTGTCTATCTGGAAATTAAGTAAAAAGCATGTTAAATTATACCTCGAATTTAAAAGGATATGCTGAGCTGTATTCAAATTTAAATGAAGGGGAAATGGGATGGGACTCTGATTGCTGGGTTGAACAATTCACACAACAAAGCTCTCTAACGAAGCGGGATGTGAATTGTAAAATGACATGTAAAGATGAAACAAAAATACTGAATTTAATGCTCGCACAATTATAGGTTCAAATTTCCTACTCACAGGAAAACTTCAGGCAAGGGAAGTAGAATAATCGAATTGAGCTCAGCACAGTAACACAGTGTTCTACATTCCTGCTTGATCCTGAATTGTGCGACTTTTAAGGCATAACAACTCCAATTTTACATTTGTCACCCATCAAATAGACTCTTTAGAAGAGAGGCTAGAATTGTATGAAGAAATAAGCAAGCGACACCCACGGGCTGTTTCACCTAGAAGGCTACCTTTAAACTTCGTCACAGGTAATGTTTTCGTCTTTTTATAGTACAACTCTAAAAAGGTTCATTTCGGTTTTAGCCCGTGCTATTTTTTTCCATCTATGTTTCATCCGCAGTGGAAGATTCATCTTTAGGGGTTTCCCCCTGCCAAATAAAATACTTTCTTTTGTTCAGATCCCGCCATGAACCGAAATGCAATTTTCAGACACAAAGCATCCAGCGTAAGAACAGCTTTGTTCTGCCCCGTACTTGGCCAAAGCCTGCGGGGTGTCGGAAAACGAGCTGCTTCTCCCCGTGGGTAGCCAAGAGCG
>JANHFO010001945.1:94751-106963 GCA_032468095.1 Pareas carinatus | reverse complement strand
GCATCCCCTGAAAATATTATTTTCGTGGAGGTCTTATTTTCGGGGGATGCCTTATTTTTGGGGAAACACGGTGTCATAATTCAGTACAGGTGAGAAAACTCAAGGAGTCGGCCACATCCTTCTATTCCAGGTATCCAAGAAAACATTGATATTCTATGGGATCTTTCTGTGAAAGGATGGCTTCCAACTTAGCAGCAGCTGGTGCAAAAGGATTGCTATGCACTAGAATAGTGATCTCAGTGTTATATTTCCTTAGATCAAGATCTATTACTTGCACACTGAGACAGATAGGCCATCAATAACTATTTCAGTATCAGCATTGTGAATCTGTTTTGCAGAATGCATACCAGAGTTAAAAAAATTCGCAAATAGCGCCATTCTGCAGTCACGGTTGTCTCTGTGTGAAATGGGAATGTTAAGAAAGCCATCGATCCACAGTGTGTATGTGTGTGGGAAAATATCACAATTTCTAGCATTAAATGCAGTTAGGGCCTGGACTTCTGTTATTATTGCTAGTTTCTTCCAGAACACACAGGAATAACAATCTAATGATCTGTGCAAATGTGATATAGCAGCTATATTGTTCTGACGGATATTCTGGTGCAAAAATTGCACGAGGCAGAATTTCAAGTTAGTACTGGCTGTATTAGGGACAGTGGTCAAATTAGGGACCTGACCCCCTAAGCATGCATTGCCATCGCCTGCTCAGACAATACTTTAATACCTACGGTTTGATTTAATACAGATTCAAAACTGTTAACTTAAACTGGCCTTTTAAAGTCCCCAGTTATGCTGACATTCTGATTAACTGAACAACTGAGATTAAGGTAGCACTTCATTTTGATTTGAAGGAAAAAGGAACTTGGGGCTGTTTTCCCATCTTAGAGAGACACACATCCCTACGCAGCCAGAGCTGGGTAATTTTTTTCCATTGGTGGGATTTTTTTAAAAAAAAATCTTCTCAGCTGCAGGAAAATTCAAAGGACAGAGCTGTGTGCATCCCTTTTCTGAGATTCCTTTCCAATCAGTTGGCTAAGCCCAAAGCAGTCTCTTACTGGTTCTGCCTTACGCTATCAGTGACACAGGAAAAGAGTATTTTGCCTAAAACTGGGGTTGCTAAGAGGACATACTGTGCAGGACAGGATCTACCTCGAAAACCAGCCGACCTAGAAATTACATTGAAGGACACCAATTAATACTGCTCGGTTAAAGAGATGAGAAGCTAGCCAAAATACAGATTCAGGAGGCTTTTCCCACGGGCAGGGTCGGCGCAGAATACTGAAATTCAGCTCATGAGACTATGTTTGGGGGAACTTTCCCGCAGCTTGTGTTACCAGAGCAATCTAACTAGTTCCTCACCTGCTGCTGGTGGATGCTGACCACTAACCGTGGGTAAATCCAGAGAGCTATCAGACAGGACATGCTTAAGGTCTCCTCCCACGTCTGCCAGTTTCATGTCAAACTGGACAGACAGGGCGTCTTCCGAATCCTCCTTGCCCACGCTGCTGCCCCCAATGGACGGCAGGTCCAGAGACTTGACGGAAGCCGAGTCCTCTTTAGTGTGCTTGAAAGCGGACAGTTTGTCGACAAGGGATTTTTCCGAACTGGAGGAAAACTTGCTCGAGTGGAAATCGGCAAAGTCGTCCTCGCTCTTCACCGAGGAAGGGGTGTGGACTTTCAGTTCCTCGAATCCCAACCCGGGGCTGTCCAGAGACAGCTGCTTGAAGATGTCATATTTGTTGGAAGCAGCAACGGGACTCTGCCCGTTCTTCACGGCACTGGCCAAGGAGCCAGCTGAGGGAACCGAGTTGGCCTCTTGCTTGAGGGCACCGCATTTATCCTCCAGTCGCTGCTGCTCCAGAGAGACGGCGGCGTTGTTGTTGAAAGCCATGAAGTCTGCAAACTCGTCCTGAGTGGTTGCCGAAAGACAACTCGACAGCCCTCCGAAAAGGTTGAAGTCGGCAAAGTCGCTGGTCAGGGCTGAGCTGCTTCCTGGCGCTGGCAGAGTGGTGGCGGCGACCGATACTGGATGGGGCGGTGTAGCAAAAGATGCTGGTTTGGGGGAATTGTACGTGGCTGGAAAGAGAGCGGGTTGGGTCTCTCCAGCGGAAGCCGAGGAGAACAGCTCCAGGTCTGCCAAATTCAAAGAAGGCTTTGCTTGGGGCTGTTGCTTGGACTGGATAGAAAGAGAAGAGAAAGAGGAAGGGAAGGCTTTGTCCTTGGTCGGCGGTTCTAGTGGAGAGATGCTGTCCGCGGTTTTGAAGTCAGTGAAACCGTCGTCGGCGGATCCTGGGGCCTTGAAATCTGCAAAGCTCTCGCCTGAAAAACAGAACGGGCAGCAAAGTCAGTGGGCTTTCTGAACATTTTAACAGGGTCAATGGAGTGCCACATCTGCTAATTCCCACCTGTTCAAAACAGCCAGGAGTGGGTGGGTGGGAAACTAATTTCATTTCGTCCAGTTTCCGTTTTACTTCTTCTCAAGGTCAATAATCTCTTTAATGTTTTTTTTCCAAAACAATAAAATAAAAGCATAAAATAAAAGGCAGTAAGCACAAACGAGGCGAAGTTAAGGATTTGAACGTTCTTTGGATTCCAAGGGAAATGTAGGGGAAAGAGTGGCAGAAACTGGGGGCGGAGTTAAAAGAGGTATCCGCCTAGAATCCCTACATAGCCGAACTCATCCCCTCCTTGAGGGCTGTTGACCCTTTTCTAACTCTTAACCAGGTTAGTTGAGAAAATTCATAGACATGAATGGCAATAACGTTGGACCTTCAGCTGTGGACCTGATCTTTTGTGCCTGACAAGAAAATATATAAAGCATCTATGTATGCCGCTGCCCTCTTTCGCTAGCCAGGCGGAGCACTTATCCTTAAGTTACTGATATCCACTGTGGACCAAGCTATAGCTGGCCTTTGCAATTGGACTTTATTTTGCTTTTAAAGACGTTTCGCTTCTCACCCATGAATGGAAGCACTCCAGAAGCTTCTTGGATGAGAAGTAAAAGGTCTTCAAAAGCAAAACCATGAAAGTCCAGTTGCCTTTGGACCTAAATACCTTTGGGACAACTGTGACCTGGATGATTGAGAATCTCTATAGCCATTATGACTGGATATTTTTTTTAAAAAAACTATTTGTGAAATATATAGACTGCTCTGATCTTCTTTCATGATTCTGGGCAGCTGACAGAATACAGCAATTTTTTTTTAAAAAAAAGGTTAAAAACAAAGATTACACTGCCAAAAAGTGAATGCCTTGGAAAAAAACAGGGTTTCCTTGAAAAGACCCAAATGTCAGACACTGACACATACCTGGGACCAGAGCCAGAGAATAATGGTTTGTTTCAAGAGGGCCTCCATGGGGGCCTATGGACATCTGGGAGGTGGGTGGTGTTGCGGAGGGCAGGGGCCGAGACAGGTGAAGCCCGCTTCCATGGTCTCACCAAATGACGTTGTTCAAGCGGTGGGACTGGGGACACACCAAGCTTTGTCAGAATGTGTGGCATGGGCAGAAACTATGAGGGAGGGACAAGCGTCCCCTCAAATAATCAGGCACTGTGTCACATAGAACTTTTAATGTCACAAGTAGCACCTTCCAATAGAAGAGAATATTTATAGGCCCCTGCTGCTCTCTGAGCTTGATTTGTTTTCTTGCAAAGGTCTCACTCCCCTTGCACTGATGATGTTACCTCGCTTGGTAATGAAACGTCTGCAAGAAAACAATCAAGCTCAGAGAGCAGCAAGGACTCCACAACTAGCACCCTGAATGCGCTCAGGAACCTACTGGCCACCGGCACAGTTCACAAAGCGGAGGTGTTACATGCCCATAACTACTTGTGACACAGTTTGGGCTGACGGTGACTTTTTCTAGAATGCTGCCCATCGTCGTAACTAATTGCCTATGAATGGGTTAGTATAAAATGGAGTATTTATTTAACTTCTTCAAATTGGGCTGAACCCATTCACCAGCCAAAATGGGGACAAAAATACTTTAAATTCGATGTGATGCGATGCGATTTTAAGATTTGTTGTTTGTGTCTGTATCTATGCAGCTACAGCCACATCCCTAGGCAAGCACACACTTTATTTTTTAAGAAAATATTCAAATTACCATCACCAAAGCAAAAATAATAACAATAACAATAATAATAATTTAAAAAAACACCCAGTCAAGTCAGTTTCCCAAATGCCCAAGTAGCAAATCAACAGATCCGGTTTTGAGACAGATGCAAATTCTGACCAGTTGGAGGCTTCAGGGAAGATCCCTTGATTCTCTCCTGAAAAGTAGCGCAAGTGTCACTTTTCCCCCCGAAGATCATTTGTGAAACTGACAGGACCCCAGAACAAGAAATGGCCACAGCAAAACTTGACTTACAGATGGGTTGCAAGCTTTTCCGTTAGAAATGTAAGCGGGTGAAAGGGTTAAAAAAACAAAAACATAGTTCAAAATCAACTTGCTTCTTCTGCCTGATCATAAAATACAGGCAGGCAGTCCTCGGTTTACAATTATTTGCTTAGTGATCATACGAAGTTACAACGGCCCTGAGAAAAAAAGAGAGACATAGACTGTCTTTCACACTTAACGACCTCTGCAGCGGCCCCGAGGTCATGTGATCAAAATTTGGATGCTTGGCAATTTATGAGGGTTGCCGTGCATCCTGGGGGTCCCCTTTTGGGACTTTCTGACAAGCAAAGTCAATGGGGAAGCCGGCTTCGTTTTACGACTGTGTTACCAACTTAACGACTGCAGTGTTTCAGCTAACGACTGTGCCAAAGGTGGCCAAACTCACTTAACAAACGTCTCACGTAGCAACGCAAATTTGGGGCTCAATATTGACTGCCTATACTGGATTGGCTTCAACGTGGCTGCATAAGCTTTGAACAGATTGAGTTAAGCGTGCAGATGTCCGACAAGCCCATCGTGTCTAGCATGCTAGCATTACTCACAGCAAAAAAATATTACTTTCAGTGAGGATGAGTCCATGAGGACAATGTTTTGCTATTTTCAAGGATATTAATAGAATATCACAGTTGGAAGGGACCATGGAGGTCTTCTAGTCCAACCCCCTGCTCAGGCAGGAAACTCTTATACCATTTCAGACAAAATGGCTGTCCAGTCTCCTCTTAAAAGCTTCCAGTGTTGGAGCATTCACAACTTCTGGAGGGAAGTCGTTCCACTGGTTAATTGTTCTGTCAGGGAATTTCTCCTTTGTGGTGACTCTTTAACTCTCACCATCTTTCTATAATTATGTTGAAATCAAACATGGATGCAATCTCCAGTGAAGATATTCCCTCCCTCCCTCTCTCTCTCTCTGTGTGAAGGTAAGAAGATAAATGGACTGCTAAATGTTAATGGTACAAGTCCTGGGGACTGCATTCCTGTGCTACAAACTGGTCAAATAGTAGAACTCAACGTTAGTTTCTTTCTTTCTTTCTTTCTTTCTTTCTTTCTTTCTTTCTTTCTTTCTTTCTTTCTTTCTTTCTTTCTTTCTTTCTTTCACTTCCTTCCTTCCTTTTCTCTCTCTCTTTCTCTCCCTCTCTCTTTCTTTCCCTCTCTACCTTCCTCCCTTCCTCCTTTCTGCAATTTTATTCTACATCCCAATATGACTCATATTTTATGCTTATTATGCTAAGACTGTAGCTGGCGCTATGTTACAACGGAACTGGCTGTGAACCCAAGATTAAAAATGCATCTCTCCCAAACTGGAAATATATAAAACAAGCAGGTTGCATCAAACTAACATCAGCCCACAGAGTTTGTTAGTCATGGGGCAGCTGCCAACCTCTCTCTCTCTCTCTCTGTCTCTCTCTCTCTCACACACACACACACACACACTGGAAAATCATGCCATGCAAGAAAAATTGATTTTGGTGACAGTAATTGTATCTTTCTCAGAATACGCAAGCCACCTAAACTCACGAACTTTATGCAGGTTTCCTTTCTTGTTATCTGCTTTAAAAGGGCCTCTTATTTCTTACAGGTACATAAGTAACAATAAGTGGAGATGGGAGAGGCGTTTGGATAGTGAGATGGGTAGCATATAAATTGAATGAATGAATGAGTGAGTGAGTGAATGAATTGATGGATTGTGTCTCTCTGGTGTGTCTCCATAACTTGCATTTGAAGAAGGGATGCTTACACTTATGGACAGTGCTTTTTTTGTAAGAAAAAAGTGCCGGAACTCACATCTTGTTAACCTTTTATTTTAAAAAAATTCTATATTCAGTTCTTAACACAAATTTAATTTATTGTATTTAAGGGGGGAAAAATGGTGCCGGAACCATGTTCCGGTGCATTCTATGACAAAAAAAGCACTGCTTATGGAAACTAAGTCAGAGGATGGATTAATGTTCTACAATGTTTTGGGGCACATTCCGAAGAGCTGAACAGCTGACCTGAAACACCTTTCCAGATGTTTGGCCCTGCAGAAAAAAAGTAGTTTTTTCCTCTCAGTGACTCAGCTTGGTCTCATTAGAAGCTGCAATGGGGCTGTCTGCTCTGACTTTTTTGGTGGGGGGGGATCCTCGGGGTCTCATAAAGAGAAGGACACTTCCTCTCCTTTTAATTGAGGCTAATGGGCTTTGAGATTTGGGACCTTCTGGATACAATTATTCCAAGTTATTGAATCCCGGCAACCGCTTTATCGATCGAAAACAGTACTTGACATTTTAATCTTGCTTTATTTCGTTACTTTTCATTCACACTGCAACCTTGTCCTTTTGGTGCAAATTATGAAGGATGGTGCAGGAATGTCCTGAATCAAAAAATAAATTAAGCTTTCCCTAACAGATGCAGCCTTTTTTACAATCCCAGTTAATAGGAACGGAAAGAACTGAATTAGGAATTTCTGTAGACAAATCAAGAAATGTACCACTTGTTCTATTTTTATACACTGCAACTATAACTCATCCAATCTCCTTGGAGATTGGGGCAATATATTTGACCTTTATGTCCCATTGGATTATTATTTCTTCGCAACTCAGCCACGTAGGCTGAGAAATAATCGCCAGCCGGAGATAATCCAATGAGATTCCAAGTCGAGTGCAGTCTAGATTTGATCCTTAATCTTTTCTGGCTTTAATCTGACATGTTCCTGTACTAAACAGGCCTTCAATTGCTTTCCAGGCCTTTCCCACTATCAGTACCTCGACCATTTTAAAATGGAAATGCTGGAGCTCAATGCACATTGCCTAGCACAGGGATCCCCAAACCCCAAGCCGTGGTCCACTCACAGATCGTGGCCTATTTTTAACTGGGCCACACAAGCAGTGTTCAGCTGAACTTGCGCCAGCCAAACTGCCACACATGTGTGTGCACGGCGGCCTGCCAAGATGAGCGTACAAGATGAGCTGTGCGCATGTGTGTGCCAGCCCATCACGTGGACAGCCCAGTTTCCCTCTCTCCCCACTGCCCCAAGGCCACCAAGCCCCCAAGGTTGGGGACTGCTGGTCTAGCCATTAATTACAAGTACAGGTAGTCCTGGATCCACACAGAGGCAGGTTTTTCCAGTAGAGCTTACTTTGTAGAATGGAATTCTGGGAGTTGAAGTCCACAGGTCTTAAAGTTGCCAAAGTGGTACACTCCTGACTTAAACGGCAGGCCCTCTAGTTTAGAATTCCCCCAATTTTTACCGGGCTGGTTGTTAAAGAAAAAGAGAAGAGGAAAAAGGGAAGAGGAAGAAGGAAGAAAATAAAAGAAAGTAGACAGAGGGCAGAGGTAGGTCTGAAGGTAAGAGGAAGTTAGGGGATAAGAGAAAGAAAAGGTGAAGGAGAGAGATGGAGAAAGGGAAGAAGGGAATTGGAGGTTGATAAAGAGAAAGGTGGAGTGAAAGAAGAGGAAGTGGGAAAGAAGAAGGAGAAAATGAAAGAAGAAAGATGAGGAGAAAGCAAGGGATTAGGAAGGTGGAAGAAGAGGACAGAATAAGGTAAGGTGGATGAAGGGAAGAAAAAGAAGAGGAGAGGAAAAAGAGATATGAAAATAAAATTTAAAAGAAATTAAGGATGTAAAACTCCCCTCTTTCCTTCTTTTCTTTCTTGGCTTTTTAAAGATGCAATTGGTGTCAAATTTCCTTCTCCTTTTTTGAAAATGATTTCTACGGATTTTACCTGTATTTGCTCTTTATCTTTAATATCACTTAAACAATTAATGAGCTTTTTTTCTTCTGATCACCATGTATGTTGGTGTGTATTTGTATTTGTATTGGTGTTTGTATGTTTGTGTATGAGTTGTGTACTTGTTTAATTATTTGTTCGAAATAAAAAATTAATTAAAAAAAGAATTGAACTATGAGGTCCTTGGTGTTCTCTGAGCTTGGTGGTTTTATTGCAGCCATTTCATTAGCATAATCCATCCTAGAATGGAGTGGGCTTTGCTCCCTTTTTATAGACTAGTGGTTTGCCCTCTCATAGTGTTGGTGGGAGAATATTTAACAGAATAAGAGTTGGAAGGGATCTTGGAGGTCTTCTAGTTCAACCCCCTGCTCAGGCACGAAACCTTACACAATTTCAGACAAATGGTTGTCCAATCTCTTCTTAAAAACTTTCAGCAAAAACTTAAAAACTTGGAGCATTCACAACTTATGGAGGCAAGTTGTTCCACTGATTAATTGTTCTAGCTGACAGGAGGTTTCTCCTTACTTCTAGGTTTGCTTCTCTCCTTGCTTCTTGTCCTGCCTTCAGGTGCTTCAGAGTATAACAGCTCCCTCTTCTGTGTGGCAACCCCTGGGATATTGGAACACTGCTATCATGTCCTTCTTTTCGTTAAACTAGACATACCCAACTCCAGGAACTGCAAATATAAAAAGAAAGTCAAGCCCACTCCCTTCTAACACTGATGAAGTTATCTAGTTGGATAATGAAATGTCTGCCCCAAAACAAACACGCTCTGACAGCACCAAGATACCAACTTCAGTGTCTTCCCAGTTTTATATCCAAAGAGAAAAGACCTCTTTGAGCATGGGTATGCCCATTGCCTCCTGTCAAAGCAGAAGGGGAAAACCTACTGTCAGTATTTTTGCTGTAGAATGTATGAAATGAGTCTGTCAGCAATTCTTCTCAGGGAATGTTTAATTTAATGACTACTTTCAGTTTAAGAGGGCTGAAGGCACTGAAGTGGCCAGTCAATTGCTTTCTTTTCTAACCGGAAAAGACACCATTATCATTCGGCCACAAAGAAGAATAAGAGACATGTCCTTGTTGAATGAAGTGTATCTTGAGGGAGCGTAGCTTTTCGAGAATGTTGATATGCGTTGCAAAATATCCAGGTTGAATAAAAAATATGTATTCAGAGAAGATACTTAGATTGAAATGCATACTTTGAGAGAAAGATGTATCCAGACAAATATTTAAAGAGTATTTTTTAAAAATTTAAGACAGGTATTTAAAAAAGAAAGTTCACAAAGACATTCAATTGAACTGTTAATTTGGTTCTTTCACTCTATAGAAAATTGACCCACTGTCTATTTACCACAATCTTCTGTAGCAGCCTTTCTCAACTTCTTCCTCTAGAGGATCCCTTGAAATATTTTTTGCTTCTCAGGGAACCCCTGCATAAAAATGACAAAAATATGAAAAACATCACAATGCAATTCATGCTTTAAAACACTAGCAACTTCAAAAAGAGCAGACTGGCAATCGAGCTGTGGCATATAAACTATCCCACTATTTCAAATACCAACATTGCATAGTATGCAACGTTGTGAAAATAATGTCTGCTTTTTTCTAAGTCCCTAGTGATCTCTCACAGAACCTCAGCCGAGAAAGGTTTTTAATAAACAATTTACAGATTTTTAATATAGTACTTTACTCAACAAATTAAACTTTATCTCTAGTAGTTTAAAGGTTTGTGAATTTGCTTTTTGTTCCATTTGTGACCATTTGTGTTTATTGTGAGTAAAATCCTCTTGCAGGAATAAGAAATGTCAGGTAGAACTCAAAAAAAGGAGGAGGAGGAGGAGGAGGAGGAGGAGGAGGAGGAGAAAGAGGAGAAGGAGGAGAAGGAGGAGAAGGAGGAGGAGAAAAGAAAAAGAAGTAGCACCCACTGGAATAATAAGAAATTTGTCAATGGAATTTACAATATTATTGAACAATTTACCCATTTCCGAACAATCTATTACATATAAAGGCTCTAAGATAGAAATACTACCCCAGGTCCTAAGGTGGGTCAGACAAGCGAGGAGACAATACAACTTCCTGACAGCGAAGTTGAATAGAAAAGGGGTCAGATTCCACTGGCTACTCCTGGAGGGCATCTCTCTCATATGGAATGGCACAAGACACTATATTAATAACATTAAAACAGCCGAAGAGTTTGAGAGAAAATACAGAACATTTCTAGAAGAGGAAACATCAAGAGAACCAACCAAAACTACTAGATCTCATCAGGAAACCCAACCTAACACCAGTGACCCAATTGAAAACAGAAGGGAGGAACCCAGGGAAGAGACCTATAAAAGCCAAGATCCAACACCCCAAATTAGGACAAGAGCAACTAGAGCAAAACAAAGCAACCTAGATGGCTAGCTCAAATGGCATATGTACTTGAAACGTAAATGGACTAAATCACCCCTATAAAAGAAAAAGGATCTTTAACAACCTAAACAAAATTTAAAAAGATATAATATGTATTCAAGAAATGCATATAGCACAGCCGCACCACAAATTATTACAACAGCCCAAACTGGGCAAACTCTACCACTCTTCTATGGCGAAACACACAAAACAAGGAGTTGCCATATACGTAAAAGACCACATCCAGTCAAAATACATCTACAGTGAGATAATGAAGGCTGAACATTAATGGTCCAAGTTAATACACCAAACAGCACATTTCTATTGGTGACAATATATGTGCCTAATACAGACCAAGACCAATTCTACCAGTCTTTGCACAATAAAATCCTGGAATTAAACTACCAACATATATGCCTCACAGGAGATTTTAACTGTATTCCCAACAAGGAACTGGACTATAAATCAAATAAACTAAAAAAGAGGAAGAAAACAAGTACCTAAATCATTAATTAGGATGCTGCAAGAATTCAACATGTACGACATATGGAAAGAAAGAAACCCAGAAGCTAAACAATTTACTTTCACAGCTCATGGTCAAGACTGGATATGATTTGGATATCCTCTGAACTACAGCAAAATGTAACACAAATAGAAATAGAACCGACAACATGTTCCAATCACAAACCGGTTTTATTATCTTGGGAACATGCCAAATTAACTAACAGATGGACCCTCCAAAAATCGATTCTCAAGGACGAAACTTCTATAAAAAAACCTGAGAAGGAATTGTCTTTTTTCCCCTTGAAAATTCCAAAGAAGAATCCCAACCCCAAATAGTCTAGGACACCACCAAGACCTACTTTCGGGGCCTGGTCATCAGCTATTTAGCAAAAAAACACAAAGAAAAAGCACAAAATTACAAGAACCTCAGAGAACAACTAAAAAAAGATAGACCTTAAACTAGCCAAAGCCCCAGACTCAAAACTACTTCAAAGACAACAAAAATTAACCAAGCATCAGATCAACTTCATTGAATCCAATAAAATGATGCACCAAATTTAAAAAGCCAAACAATCCTTCTTTGAACATGCCAATAAACCTAGAAGATGACTGGCTTACAGACTCAGGGAAAAAAATTAAAAAACAAACTACAACATGTCTCACAGACCAAAACGGCCAAAAACAATACACGCAAGAACATCTTAAAAATATAGTCAAAAGCTATTACGATAATCTATAGGCAAAGGAAGAAAGACCAAAAGAGAACATAGTGGAATATCATGCCAAAAATAAACCTACAAAAATCAAAGAAAACTTTAGGACTATCATAAATCAGGAGATTACTCCACATGAAATAGCTATAGCAATTATAGTTTGGACCTCCGTGTGTTTCACCGTGCCCTAAAAACTCACTTGTTTGTGCAATCTGGGCTGTCCTAACACACACCCCTCCATTGTTTTGAACTGGAATTTTAATTTGGATTTTAACTTGGTTTTGATCTTGAGGTTTTAAAATTATGGCCATTTGATTTAATATTTTTAAATTGTTTTTAACTTTTATGATTTGTATATTTTACTTGGTTGTTCACCGCCCTGAGTCCTGTTGGAGAAGGGCAGTATAGAAATTTGAAAAATAGATAGATAGATAGATAGATAGATAGATAGATAGATAGATAGATAGATAGATAGATAGATAGATAGATA
>JANHFO010001945.1:48952-63272 GCA_032468095.1 Pareas carinatus | reverse complement strand
GAAGAGATAGTAAATATTCTGCAAACTTTCTCAGACAGAATCCTGCCCTTTTGGACTCTTCTAAAGCTCTTTGCTTCCTGATGGAGCTGTATAAGGAAAGAGGTCGTCATGAATAATTCTAAGAACAAGAAGACGTTTGTCTAACTCTAAAGCACTTACTTTGCGTGATAGCCATGACTCCTGATAAAGGCGTCATAATAAGATTCTGGGATTGTTGTGGGGTGTGATGGGAAAAGCTGTGGATGTTGGTGAGGGTACTGACTGGGGGGAGCCCACCGCCAGAAACTGTAATCTGTCGAGGGAAGAAAGAAAACAAGTCAGAATTTAGGCATGGATCATCAACAGGACAATATTATCAACACATAGTAACAGAATGCCCGCAGAGGAAAAAGGTCCTAAAATTGGGCATGCCTTCATTAAGATCTGTTTTGCTTAGTGGCTGAAGTTCTGGTCCAAATTGTGGCCGTAAATCAAGGACTACCTATAGATCAGGGGCCGCCAAACCTGGTAACGTTGAGACTTGTGGACTTCAACTCCCAGAATTCCCCAGCCCGCATGACTGGCTAAGGAATTCTGGGGGTTGAAGTCCCCAAGTCTTAAATTTGGAGACCCCGGCTGTAGATGAAGGAGGCCATTCAAACATGGCTTCCATTTTGCTTTACGTGAAACCCACCACAACCTCCTCGGACCCCTGAGATACTGTTGCTAGGCAGGATCCTGAATTCCTTAAGCTTCACAACTCCTACAAAGTTTTCACTTGAGAAAAAAAAAAGACTGTCTTGAAAATATGCCTCGCATTTCCCTTAAAGGGGGGGTGGTAGAAATCTTTGGCAACCGGCTGCCTGGGGGGCCCCCCTGACCCTGGCTGCAAGAGTCAACAAATGGCTTTCTGGATGGGAGACCAGGCTGTCTCAGTCAAGAACTATGCATCCCCAAGCGGGGAGAGAGAGCGAGAGAGAGAGAAAGGAAGGCCATAAAAACCATCTAGTGTGACATGAATCAGTCAAGCTAGGCCAAGAAAAATAACCCCACCAGAGGAATGGCTAAAATCTGCTGGCAGAGCCCAAACAAAGAGGAGAAAACAGATACAATGCAGGGAGTTCTCGACTTGCGACCATTCGCTTAGTGGCTGTTCGGAGTTACAACGGCGCTAATACCATGTTTCCCTGAAAATAAAACCGGGTCTTAGATTAATTTTTGCTCCAAGAGTCACATTAGGCCTTATTTTTCCAGTTAGGTCTTATTTTGGGGGAAATACGGTACTCGGTGCTTCCATCTGGCTGTTGATCTTAACTGGGGTCTATTTTGGGGGTACGGTTTCTATTACGAGCATCCTGAAAAATCACATTAGGGCTTATTTTCCTGTTAGGTGTTATTTTTGACGAAACAGGGTACCATCCTTCGTTTAGTGACCGCTTGAAGTTATAATGGCACTGAATGGCACTGAAAACGACTTATGATTGGCTTTCAGACTTGCGACGGTTGCAGCCTCCCCATGGTCAGGGTCACATGACCTCCATTTCCAACCTGGCCAACCAGTTTACGCCAAGCAGAGTCCAGGGGAGAAGGCAGTATTCACGACCGCATGATTCGCTTAAGAACTGCGGCCCCTCCAAAAAAGTTCGTGAAATGGGGGCGCAGCTCACTGATAACAACTACCTTACTTAGCAACGGGAATTTTGTGGTCAGCTGCGGTCGCAGGTCGAGGACTCCCCGTAGTACAAAGGAGGGAAAGAAAATAGATAAATAGATAAGCGTCACACGAAGCGATAGGGGTTTGAAATGGTCTGTATTTTGCCAAGTTTCTTCACAGGAAAGGTTTTTATGGCCGTCGGAGCATTGACTGTTTTCGTTCGATACTAGCAATCTGGCACAGCGGCTTCCTCCTTTTCGGAAAGTACATATTTTGCTTGCGCAGAGGGCATCGGTCAAGGATGGGTCTCCGTTCAACTTGCCAACTTGCGGATGGGAAGATCAACAGTGGTGGGCAAAGTGTTTTCTAGAGAGATTTATCAGGCTCGCTGCCAACGACCTCAACTGCCTCAGATCCTCGTGTTAGGCCGCTGGCAATGCCGTGATCTGTCCTGTTCCCACAAAGGCCGGGTGAAAACAACAGTTTCGTAGCCCAGACCTTAAGGCTAGTGACCTCTTTCCATCTTTGCATCAAAATACAGGCAGTCCTCGACTTACCACAGTTCACTTAGTGACGGTTCAAAGTCACGCCGGCACTGAAAAAAGTGCCTTATGCCGATTTTTCACAATTACCACTCGTGTAGCAGCCAAACAAACATGTGATCAAAATTCAGGCGCTTGGCAACGGGTTCATATTTGCGACGGTTGCCGTGTCCCAAGGTCAGGGGATCCCCTTTTGTGAACTTTTGCTGAGAAAAATCAACAGGGAAGCCAGATCCACCGAACAACCGGGTTACTAACTTATCAACTGCAGCGATTCACTTAACGACTGTGGCAAGAATGGTCGTAAAAGGGGGCAAAACTCACTGAACAAATGTCTCACTTAACAACAGCGATTCTGGACTCAATTGGGGTCATAGGTCGAGGGCTACCTGTACATTACAAAATGCATTACAGCAGTGTTTCTCAACCGTGGCGACTTGTGGACTTCAACATAGCTGGCTGGGGAATTCTGGGAGTTGAAGTCCACGGATCTTCAGGTTGTCAAGGCTGAGCAGGGGTTTTCAACCTTTTTCAAGCTGCGGACCCCAAAACATGTCGTTGCTCCATGGCGGACCCCATTCCCACAAATTCAACTCATTACTCATCGACAATTCGCGTATATGACTTTTTCCAATTTTTTCTTGATCTCTCTGCAGACCCCATGACACAGACCTGGGCAGACAGTTTGAAAACCTCTGTGTTAGAGGACAGGAAAAGACTTCTGTGGACATAAAGATCACTCTGACAGATTTACTAGGCAAAAGGGTCACATGTCCGAGCTCAAAATTTTTGTTGCTAAGTGAGACGGTTGTTGCGAGTTTTGTCTCATTTTACCACTTTTTTTGCCATAGTTGTTAAGTGAATCACTGCAGGTGTTATCAACGTGGTTGTTAAGTGAATCTGGCTTCCACACTGAGTTTGAAGGTTGCAAAAGGGGATCACATCAGACTAGACTAGACTAGACCAGAACAGGGAATGAAAGAAAAGGAAAAGGAAAAGGAAAAGGAAAAGGAAAAGGAAAAGGAAAAGGAAAAGGAAAAGGAAAAGGAAAAGGAAAAGGAAATGGAAATGGAAATGGAAAAGCAATAGAACTCCGTTGTCACTTTGAATGTACACTAATCAGCATACATTAAAACGAAATTACGTTGCACTCATCTCTCAGGAGGTAACCCCTCCAATATACTCTACCTAAAACATGATAAAAATTTTATACAGATACCCACATACACACACACACATATGACCCAAAGAAACATCACAGTCTAGTTTGAATGTACACATGTGCATGGCGTGAGGGGGGGAATGAAGAGTCCTGCGAATTGACAAGACCCCAGGACATTGCCAACCGTCATACATACGAACCGGTTGCCAAGCATCCGAATTTGATCAGGTGACCGTGGGGATGCTCAGCAGTTGTTTAAATGTGAAAAATGGCCACACGCCACTTTTTTCAGGGCGGTTGAAACTTCAAACGGAGATTAAACGAAATGGCTATGAGTCAAAGGAGTACTTATACCTGGTCGACATTCATGTCGACCTCAATGAAACCTCTAAGCAAGACTGATCCAAGACATTTGCTGTCGACAAGATGGCGCTGCTTTGCCCGTGGGTACAATGTTTATGGACCTTCAAACAACTCTGCCTTTTAAAGGACTGAGTGTTCTCCAAGGAGGATAGTTGAACAACCAGAAGACCGAGAATGTGACCTCCACAATTTACAAAGGGAGCTGGTAGTTTCACAATGCCCACGGTGACAGAGCCGTCTTCGCTTCCTAGGAACCGAGCTCCTGACCTGGGATCAGACATTCATATTTCACACTCTAAAGCGGGCCATAAAATATAAAAAAAGAATTTAAATGTTCCCCAGCACAGGACATTGTTCCTTCTCCTCTTCCCTCTCAAGGAAGGAGACATTCCTCAGCTTTGCTAAGCCAGGCATGCATATATAATTTTTTTTTTTAAAGTATTTGCAAAAAGCCAGCATTAGGCTACAGCTCATCTTGGGAAAAACAATTAGGACAGGGAAAAAAAAACAAGAATGACTAAGGCCAAGGGAAGGGGAATCACCTGACTGGGAAATAATTTAAACTCTGTGATAAAAGACTACATACAGGTCCATTAAAGCATTCTCTGCAATAATGAACCCCCCACCCCCGGAGGAATTAAAACTCGGAATATTTCATGGGCCAAATTCCAGGGCAAATTCTGGTTTATTTACAATTTTACCTGCTATTGCATTAGGAATACGTTTTAAATGATAACTTGTGTTTTGCAACCCTGCAACCCAAAAACCCTATTTGCTTAGAAGAAAGACCAGTTAAGTTTACTCTGAGATAAGTGTGCATAGGACAACGGTGTAAAGCAGAGGTCTCCAACTTTAGTCTCTTTAAGGCTTGTGGACTTCAACTCCCAGAATTCCCCAAGCCAGCCAGGCTGACTTGAGGAATTCTGGGAGTTGAAGTCCACAAGCTTTAATGGGACCAAGGTTGGTGACCTCTGGCGTAAAAGCACTGTGCACATTCGTAGCCTGTCTGTGATCGTAAATAAGTGCAATTTTCCTCCAACGAAATCAGGGGACAGAAATCAGGGGACAGGGTACATTGCAGGAAAGATCCCTTGCATTTCAAATACAAAAAGGAAAAGCAGAAACGCTTGTTCACATTGGAAATTATGAAGAGGGAGAAATTGTCGATGAATCTCTGGAATCCATTTGTGCTTGATTTTTGTTTCTTTTTAACCCTTTATTATTAAGGCAGCAGCAAGGACATAAGCAAAAAGTGGGCAAAGAAGAAAACGTCCAACAGAAGAAAATATTTGTCGATCAGGGTTGACCTGTGGGGTCCTTGGTGTTCTCTGAGCTTGATGGGTTTTTTTTTGCAGATGTTTCATGACCAAACTAGGTAATATCATCAGTCCTGCTGATGTTGCCAATTTTGATAATGAAACATCTGCAAGAAAACAATAAGGCTTAGAGAAGCACCAAGAATCCCTCAAAAGAAAACGATTTATGTTTTTCACCTGCCCCAGTAACTAAAATAGATAGTTTAGCTAAACTAACGACAAAGATATATATTTTTCTCTCTTTTCATTTCCTGTTTATGCAGTTTTTCAGGAAAACCCTAATAAATTTGCCACTGTAAATCAGGTACCAAGCTGGGATGTCTCATAGCCAACAAACTCTGTGAAACCAATTTTTCTATGACGGTAATGTACCTCATGCCTTGAAGTGGAATATCCACTCCAATATTACAGCAAACGCTAAGCGATCAATGGCTCTATAGGGATAAAAGCCATTTTATCCCTTTATCCTTCATTCCATTTGGTGTCCATATTTGTAGAACTAAAGGGAGCAGGGCGGGGGGAGGATTGTTGAAGCTTGCTAAATAAAATTATAACATTTGAAGAGTTAAGTGGAACCTGGGATGACTTAATCAGGTTTTTGGTGGGCTTTTAAAAAAAATCACGGGGGAATGCCATCAGCAGGGAAGAGTAAACAGTGATCCACCCTGTTGTGCCAATCCGAGAGGTATTCGATCAATACCCTGAGAACAGTTTTTTATTGGCATGTTTCAATGCCTAAGCAGGGAACCAGAAGGTCAGAAGGCTATTTTCCCTGACAAGCACTCAGGCCTTTACCCTCCTCATGCCTACAAGCCTTTCATTGTTTAATGTAGGTCTTGGGGAGGTGGGGGCAAAGAGTTTTAAACATGTAGGGGAAAAAAAAAAGAAAGTTCTGTTTGTTTTTTGCCTCCTAAGCCAACTTATCTTATCAGCACCTGAGGTACAATAGCCCAGGTGTCCTCACCATTTTACCGTCCGGGGATAGAAGGCTGTGACTGTGACCTGGGTCCAAGCTGACTGGAGACACTGGCTGGAGAATGGACTGGCTGGTGGTCACCATCGAGTTGTTGCCATGATGGCTGATGGAAGTTGAAGAAGTGACTTCGTTGCCACCCGGATGGCTGTAGCGGACTCCTGCAAGAATACGGTCACACAGAAGAAATGGCAGCAGGTTAAAACCTAAGCGGGCATAACTATAGAAGCATATTGGTTTTGATTGGTTATTTATTTATTTATACACCACTTTCATTATTTTTATAAATTCAACCGAGGCAGTGAACATTTTAGATTGCGGGGAGATGGATAGATTAACCTTGACGTTGAAGAAGAATGAAGAATCGGTACCCTTCAAACCATGGAATGATTTCTACAGATGGCTAGACAAGAAGGGGAAGGAGATGATTTGAAATGTGTTAGAAAGATGAAAAAGATACTGTTGAAGATGTGAAATTTATACCCAAGAGGTTGATGCTGATCGAAATCCTGGAAGCGCTTATTTTATTTGTTTGTATGATTATTTTGCTTGTGTGTGGTTTGACTTTATTTGTGTTTAAACTAATAAAAGATTCTCAAAAAAAAGGCAGTGAACATACGTAACAACGCCTTCCTCCTCCTATTTCCCCCCACAACAACCCTGTGCGGTGGGGTGATTGAGAGAGTGATTGGCCCAAAGTCACCCAGCCAGTTTTCATGCCTAAGGCGGAACCAGAATTCACAGTCTCCTAGTAATTGGCCCAAAGTCACCCAGCTGGCTTTCATGCCTAGGGTGGGACTAGAACTCACAGTCTCCTGATGATTAGCCAAAGTCACCCAGTCATTTTTTACATCTAAAGCAGAACTAGAACTCACAGGTTGCTGTTAATAGACCCTAAGTCACCCAGCTGGCTTTCATGCCTAAGGCAGGGCTAAAACTCACAGTCTCCTGATGATTAGCTTAAAGTCACCCAACCAGTTTTTATCTCTAAAGCAGAACTAGAACTCACAGATTGCTGATAATAGGCGCAAAGTCACCTACTCCTTTAAACTGAAAAAGTTTCTTGGATGAGAAGCAAAATGTCGTCAAGAGAAAAAAGAACACAGGAAGTCCAGTTGCCTTTTGGAAAAAAACCCACTTCTGGGACTACTGAAAATTTTATATTTTACCATCGCTTATTTATAGTCAAAGTAGGATTTGCTTGCTTTCTCATAATCAGGTATTTCGATATACATGCCTAGATCAGCCTCTTTGTTTCTCCTTCTGCAACAAATCCTCAAACCAGGGATTTTAGCATCAATGGCTGTCATTTGTCCTGGCTCAAGGCGTCCCACAGTGCAGTCTGAATGGCTAATTTAACTTTGTGGCTCCTTCCAACCGCCCTGTGAGTTTAGCTGATGCTTGAGAGGGCCCGTTTATCTGATAAATTTAACCTTTTGCATTATCTAAATAGGGCTTCTGTCCTTCTCTTTCCTTTTTCAATCAGTTATCCGCTGACCTTTTCCCTTGCAAAATAAAACAGGAACAGCTACAGGTAGTTCTCAACTTACAAACATTTGTTTAGTTCAAAGTTTCTTTCTCGTCTCTCCTTCTCCTTCTCCCTCATCCTCTACTTCTTCTTTTTTCCCTTCTCCTTCCCCTTCTTCCCTCCCTCTCTTTACCTCCTTCTCCTTCTCCTCCCCTCCTTTCCTTCTCCTTTTTTCTCTCCTTCTTCTCCTTCTCTTTTCCCTTCTCCTTCCCCTTCTTCCTTCCCTCCTTCTCCTCCCCCCTTTCTTTCTCCTTCTTTCTCTCCTTCTCCCTTTCCCTCTCCTTCTTCTCCTTCTCCTTCCCCTTCTTCCTTCCCTCTCCTTCCCTCCTTCTCCTCCTCCCCTCCTTTCCTTCTTCTACTTTCTCTCCTTCGCCCTTTCCCTCTCCTCCTTCTCCCTCTCTTTTCCCTTCTTCCTTCCCTCTCCTTCTCTCCTTCTTCTCCCCTCCTTTCCTTCTCCTTTTTTCCCTCTCCTTCTCCATCTCCGTCTCCTTCTCCTTCTTCCTTCCCTCCTTCCCTTCTTCTATCTCTCCTTCTCTTTCTCCTTCTCCCTCTCCTCATTTCTTTCTTCTTCTCCTTCCCTTCTCCTCCTTCTTTCCTTCCCTCTTTCCCCTCCCCCACTTCCTCTACAGATAATCCTTGACTTACAGCAGTTAATTTAGTGACTGCTTAAAGTTACAACAGCTGAAAATTGTGATTTATGACCTCGTTTCACAATTACGGCTGCTGCATTATGGGTTCAAAATTTGGATGCTTGACAACTGGCATGTATTCATGAGGGGTGCGGTGTCTCAGGGCCATGTGATCCCCTTTGGCGTCTTTCTGACAAGCAAAGTCAATGGGGAGGCCCATTCACTTAACAACCGCGTTACTAACTTCACAGCAGCAGTGATTCACTCAAAGCACCTGCATTGTAATCCCATGAGTGTGGAGATGCTGTAACGGTCATAAGTGCAAGGACCAGTTGCAAGTCACTTTTTTCGCTGTTTGGTAACTTCAAACAGTTACTAAACCAATAGTTGCACATCAAGGATAATCTGTCTATACACCCAGAACCATAACCATAACCATAATCAGAATTTATTTTGCGAAGTGTGTCTGGAAACACAAGGAATTTGTCTCCAGCATAGATGCTCTATACCTACATCCAATAAACAAATTGTGATTACAGTCATAAGATACATTCATAATCATAAGATACATTCATCTTGTCATGTACATATAAGCAGAGAGTACATTCATAATTGTAAATTATATTCATCTTGTCAGGTATATATAAGCTGCAATTGACAAACCATGATCTTAATCATGAATACAATCACAAACTTAAAGTACATTCATCACGTCATCATGTTATCAAGTACAATAATCATGTCACAAAACACATTTCACCATGTCAAAAAACATCTTCCTCATGCCATACGATATATATTTTGTGATATGGCACGTTTTCGCGATCGCCTACACTACCAAGGAAGCTATTTTCATTCTATAAAAACTGAAAAAGATTTTATAGTACACAGGTCCTACAGAAGCGATCTCATACTAAAAAAAATTGCCAAGCTCTTTGACCGGGCATTGTGTGGTGAATCTTAAATCTCACCACCTAATCTGGTGTTGTTGGGGTTTTTTTATTTTATATCTTTTATCCCGCCTTTATTATTTTTATAAATAACCCAAGCTGGCGAACATACCTAATATTCCTTCCTCCTTCTCTTTTCCCCCACAACAACTCTGTGAGGTTAATTCAGCTGAGAGAGAGAATGTTTGCCCCCAAATCGCTTAACTGGCTTCCATTGAATCATTGAGTCCATAATTTGCATGACAATAACTGTCTGATTTGGCAATGCAACAAAAATGAGATAAACATAGACTTCAAAGAACAATTAGACCTGGGGAAAAGTTAATGGCTACAAAATTCCCCTCCATTGAAGACCTGTACACTGAACAATCCAAATTACGGTCCCCTCACGCTCTGGACATAATCTGTTTCAACGTCTTCCCTCAGGACACCACTACAGGGCATTGCAAACCAAAAGGACCAGACACAAGGACAGTTTCTTCCCTCATGTCATCAACCTACTAAACAGCTGACTTACATGACAGTGTTAATGCGGAGGGTGTCTTTGTGACAGGATGAAATGGGTTTTTGTGACATGAAATCCGCACTTTATAACATGATGACATGATGGATATACTTACGAATGCGAATTGCGTTCATGATTGGGATCGTGGTTTGTCGATTGCAGCTGATATGTACTTTAGGACTATGAATGTATCTTATATACAAAATGGATTAAAATATATGCAATGACTATGCCTATATATATGAATGATTGTGATTATGCTTATATACTCAAATTGTCTATGAATGTATCTTTGATTGTATCTTTGTTGTAATCACAGTTGCTTATGTATGTATGTAGGTGTTGAGCATGCTCACTGAAGGCAAATTCCTTGTGTGTCCTGACGCACTTGGCAAAATAAAATTCTGATTCTGATGTCTAAGGTGGGACTAGAACTCAACGCATCCTGGTGATTTATTTATTTATTTATTAAATTTCTATACCGCCCTTTTCCCCGAAGGGACTCAGGGCGGTGTACAGCCAGTAAAAACAAACATATGTACAAATATTGACCCAAAGTCACCCAGTCAGTTTTCATTCCTAAATTGGGACTAGAACTCACAATCAATCTCCTAGTTTCTAGGAGTTTCTAGTTTAGTACCTTAACCACCAAACCAAACTGCCTCTTTCCAGATCTCTCTCACCAGATGCAGAGTGGAAGCAGAATACATCCTGCAAACGTTTGTGCTTTTGTGTTTACAGCAGGTGCTTAACTTATATAATACATCGGGACCTCTTCTCTCCCCAAGCCACCATTGTGTATCTTTGTTTTTATCTGTTTGATGCGTCTCGCAAAACATACATTAAGGTTCTGCAGTCCAGCATTCTTAAACCGATCGCTCATTGCAGCCCCTGGCCGTAGTGAAGAAAAAGAGACATTGCCTCTCGTTCAACAGGTGCACCGAAGTAGGTATGGAATGATTCATTGCAAAGGTGTTTGGCTTGGTTAAAAATAAATGTCCCAAGCCTTCAGAGGCAACCACTGGATGCCATACTGGCAAGCATGTTAAGCAGATCAGAAATAATTAACCCAGGAGCCCAGCTGGGAAACAAAATCTCTATTATCTGTCCTGGGATTCCAAAGTGATTTGTTATAAATGGCCACATGCCATCCACCAAAAAGGCTGGTCTGTCTGTCTGTTTTATAAGTCTGCCGCCTCCACCATCCTTTCAGGAAAGCCTTGAAGAAAAGCAAAATAACACACGCGGAATACACAGCGGAAAAGGATCGCCGGTTGTGCTTAAGCAGCCGAAGCAATCAGAGCAGCCTGTGGGTCTCTGCAGAAGCTCTCTGTTTCTGCCAACTGAGCCACAAGCCTCCACCCTTTTCACACATGCACGAGAAGTTGCAACGTGTGGAGGGAAAAAAAAAAGGGCAGGGATGGCCTTGCAATGCCGCTTTGCTCAGTCTGCCCTCCCAACTCCCACTCCCAACCCTTCTCGACTCCCAACCCTGCAGACCCCAATAGGTCCATCTCAGACGAAGTCTCCTGCATATGAGCCAGCTGCCAAAAAAGCCAACACAGTTCTAGGTCTCATTAACAGAGGGGTAGAATCAAGGCCACGTGGAGTGTCAATAGCGCTTTATAAGGCCTTGGTTAAGGCCACACTTGGAATGCTGCATCCAGTTTTGGTCACCATGATGTCAAAAAATATGTTGAGACTCTGGAAAGAGCGCAGAGAAGAACAACCAAGAAGATGACGGAACTGGAGGCTAAAACATATAAAGAACAGTCGTAGGAATTGGGTAGATCTAGTTTAATGAACAGAAGGACTAGGGGTGGCGTGATAGCAGTGTTCCAATATCTCAGGGGTTGCCCCAAAGAAGAGGTTAGAACAATTCATCAGTGGAAAGACTTGCCTCCAGACGTTGTGGATGCTCCAACACCGGAAGTTTTTAAGAAGAGATTGGACAGCCATTTGTCTGAAATAGTATAAGGTTTTCTGCCTGAGTAGGGGGTTGGACTAGAAGACCTCCAAGGTCCCTTCCAACTCTATTATTTACATCAATACTTTGTCGTGACCTTCAATCTTCAAAATTCCTTTCAAAACTTCCATTTTATTATTCTGTTCCAACATTTATAGAAATCATTACAGGTTTCCCATGAGCATGTCCATCATAAACACTCCAACTTTTCAATATTCCTTATCCCTGCTCAGTTGTGTATATTGCTGCAGTAGGCATCCATTAAGACAGGGCGATAATATTTCATTTTTATCGAATGCCACTTTCTCCCGAGTTTAATTTTCTGGGAATCGTAGCTGGCAGTGAGCCAGGGTAGCAAAAAGGTCAGGACTAACCCCTTTCATCTTTCTCTTTCTGCCTCCCTTTTTTTCTCTGTCTCCAACACCCACCCCCCTCCCAAATATTATTTCACTCTGTGCAAAAGCGACACAGTGCAATTGCTAGACGTTGGGACTGCTTTCCTTTAAAAGGGATTTGGAAATTAAGTTAAGGGCTGCACAGGAGTGGGCTAAAAACAGCATGCGGGGCATCTATCAAGCTTGTCTTACATAACAAACGAAGAGAAGAGCAACAAAGATGATTAGGGGACTGAAGGATAAAACATATAAGGAACGGTTGCGGGAATTGTGTCTGTCTAGTTTAATGAAAAGGACTAGGGGAGACGTGATAGCAGCCTTCCAATATCTCAGGGGTTGCCCCAAAGAAGAGGGAGTCAAGCTATTCTCCAGAGCACCTGAGGGCAGGTCAAGAAGCAACGGATGGAAAATAATCAAGGAGAGAAGCAATCTAGAACTAAGGAGGAATTTCCTGACAGTGAGAACAAGTGGATCGACTTGTCTTCGGAAGTTGTGGGTGTGCCATCGTTGGAGGTTTTTGAGGCAGGGAGTCCTATATCGTTTCAGACAAAGAGCTGACCAATCTCTTCTTAAAAACTTCCAGTGTTGAAGCACCCACAACCTCTGGAGGCAAGCCGTTCCACTGATTAATTGTTCTCACTGTCAGGAAATTCCTCCTTGGTTCTAGGTTGCTTGAGGAGTTTCCATTTCTTGCCCTTCAGGGGCTTTGGAGGACAGCTTGACTCCCTCTTCCTTGTAGCAACTCCTGAGGATGGATGGAAACTAATCAAAAAGAGAAGCAACCTAGAAATAAGGAGAAATTTCCTATGGTGAGATAACTACTTAAGTCGGTTTGGTCTAGTGGTTAAGGTACCAGACTAGAAAACCAATTTCCAGTCTCATCTTTAGTCATGAAAGCCAGCTGAGTGACTTTGGCCAGGAGATTATGAATTCTAGTCCCGCCTTAGGCATGAAGACTGACTGGGTGACTTTCGGCCAATCGCCAGGAGATTATGAATTCTAGTCCCGCCTTAGGCATGAAGACTGACTGGGTGACTTTGGGCCAATCACCAGGAAATTGTGAGTTCAAGTCCCATCTTAGCTATGAAAGCCAGCTGAGGGACCTTGAGCCCAGCAGTCTCCCTCAGTGCAACCAGCCTCACAGGGTTGTTGTTGTTGTATGGAAAATAGGAGGAAGAAGGTTTGTTGGATATCTTCACTGTCTTGAGTTATTTGTAAAAAATAATAAAGGCGGGATAAAATTAAATAAATAAATAAAGCCACACCAAACAGGCAGTCCTTGACTTACAACCATTCATGCAGCAACTGTTCGAGTTACAACAGCAGTGAAAAAAGTTACTTCATGAGTGGTTCTTGCACTTACGACCGTTGCAGCATCCCCACTGTCACGCATTCCAAATTTGGGGTTTTTGAAACCAGCATGTATTTATGAGGGTCGCAGCGTCCTGGGATCACACGATCGTCATTTGTGACCTTTCCAGCTGATAAGCAAAGTCAATGCGGGGGAAGCCAGATTCCCTTAATGAATGCACGATTCACTTAGCAGCTGTCATGATTCGCTTAACTAAGGCTTGGCAAAATAGTCATAAAATTGGGCACAACTCGCTCAAGAAGCCCCTTGCTTAGCCATGGAAATGTTGGTCCCAGTTGCAGTTGTAAGTCAAGTGCCCAGCAATGGTATCAAATGATTCTCGGGAGTAATGGTTATTATGTTCATTGCCTTCTTGAGATGATCCAGTTCTACATCTAGTAATGCTAGCTGAATCACTCCTGCCCTAGAGCAGCCGTCTCCATACATGGCAACTTTAAGTCTTGTGGACTTCAACTCCCAGAATTCCTGAGCCAGCTATGCTCCTGAGGAATTCTGGAAATCTTAAGTCCACAAAACTTAATTTTGGCAACTTTGGAGACCCCTGCCCTAGACTTCACTGCATGGCGTTCCATCTAGATCAGGGATGGGCAGCTATGGCCCTTTTAGGACCTCTGGACCTCAATATGACTGGCTGTTTTGTGACAGGATGAAATGTGCTTTGTGACAGGATGATTGTACTTTACAACATGGCGATATGATGAATGTGCTTCATGATTGTGAATTGTGTTCATGATTAAGATTGCGGTTTGTCGATTGCAACTTATATGTACTTGAGAAGATGAATGTACTTTATGAATATGAATGTAACTTATGCTTATATGTACAATTGATTATGCCTATATATGCAATGGTTATGCTTATATATGCAAATGATTATGAACATAGCTTTGATTTTAGTTTATTGTATGTATGTACCGTGTTTCCCCGAAAATAAGACACTGTCTTATATTAATTTTTGCTCCCAAAGATGCGCTAGGTCTTATTTT
>JANHFO010001945.1:0-11389 GCA_032468095.1 Pareas carinatus | reverse complement strand
AATTTGTCTCTGGTGTACATGCTCTATACCGACACACATACAACAAACAAACTGTGATTGCAATCATAAGATACGTTCATCATCATAAAGAAATGACGACTATCGTGGCTCAGTGATGGTGATGGCTGATGAAACATGGGTAGTCCTCGACTTACAGCAGTTTGTTTAGTGACCGTTTGAAGTTACAACAGCCCTGGGAAAAGGGACTTATGGCCATTTTTCACACTTACGACCGTAGCAGCACCTCCATTGCTCAAGTGATTTACATTTGGATGCTTGACAACTGACTCACATTTATGACGGTTGCCATGTCCTGGGGTCATGTGATCCCCCTTTGCGACATTCTGACAAGCAAAGTCCCTGAGGAAACCAGATTCGCTTAACAACCGCGTTACTCATTTAACAACTGCAAGGATTCACTTAGCAAATGTGGCCAAAATAAAAAAAAGTCATAAAATGAGGTAAAGCTCACTTAACACATTTCTTACTTAGCAACAGGAATTTTGGGCTCAATTGTGGTCGTAAGTCAAGAACTTCCTGTGTGGGTAGTCCTCGACTTACAACTGTCCATTTAGCGACTGTTGGGGTTAAAATGGCATTGAAAAAAGTGAATAGTTCTCACATTACGACTGTTGTAGCATTCCACAGTCACAGGATCCGAATTCAAGTGCCTGACAACTGGCTCACATTTATGACGGTCGCTCTGTCCCGGGGTCACGTAATCCCTTTTTGCGACCTTCTGACAAGCAAAGTCAATAGGAGCAGCTGGATTTGCTTAAGGGCGTGATTCAGTTAACAACTACATGGTTCACTTAACAACTAGGGCAAGAAGGGTCGTAAAATCAAGCAGGGCTTACTTAACAGCAGCTTTGCAATTTCTGGTTCCAATTGTGGTCATAGGTCGAGGACTACCTGGATCTCAGATTAGGACAATCTTACAAACTGTAATGAAATTTCCTCACCTGCTCCCTGGTTACGCAGGCAATCCTCGACTTACAACACTTCATTTAGTGACCATTCAAAGTTACAACGGCATTGAAAAAAGTGACTTATGAGCCTTTTTCACACTTATGACCCTTGCAACATTCCCATGATCCAAATTTAGATGCTTGGCCACTGACTCATATTTATGACCGTGGCAGTGTCCCGGAATCATGGGATTCCCTTTTGCGACCTTCTGACAGGCAAAGTCAATGTGGAAGCCGGATTCGCTTCACGACCTTGTCATTGCAATGATTCAGTGAAGCACTGTAGCGAGAAAGGTCGTAAAATGAGGCAAATTCGTTTAATAAATGTCTCACTGAGCAACATAAATTTTGGGGCTCCATTGTGATCGTAGATCGAGGACTCCCTGTAGGTGGTTTTTCGTTGCTGCAGGGCCCCCCTCAAATCATCTGGAGTTTACCCAAGATTGTGGGTCAGCACAATCAGTTTGGATTCAGAATACAAGTAATTATCTTGTTTAGTGACCGTCCAAAGTTACAACGGCAGTGAAAAAAGTGATTTAGGACTGTTTTTCACACTTTCAACCATTGCGGCAACCCACCTGGTCATGGGATCAAAATATGGGTGTAACTGCCCTGTATTCATAACAGTTTTTATAATGTATAATGTGTTTTTATAAGGTATTTATAACAGTTACACCGTCCCAGGGTTACGGGAACACCATTTGCAACCTTCCAAGTCAGCTCCTGAAAAACAAAGTTAACAGAGGGAGCTTGATTTGCTTAACGACCGCACAATTCACGTAGCGACCACCGTGATTTGCTTATCAATATGGCAAAAAGAGGTTGAAATGTGGGGCGTGACTCACCTAACAACTGCCTTGCTTAGCAATGGAAATTTGGGGGTCAGTTGTGGTCATACGTGGTCATGCCAGTATAACATTCTCTCTTCTACTTTTTCCTCACAACAACCTTCGGAGGTAGACCAGGGCTGAGAAACAGTGGCTGACCCCAGGTTAGTCAGAGAGCTTCCAAAGCGGTGGATGGCCCTGAATTTGGGATTTCTCTGCCCGACCTTTCTTAATCCCTACGTCACATTTTCCTTTTTTAAACTCCACCGATTGGAGAAGGGAGATGCTGATGATCCGAGCAAAAGCTTTTAGAAGTTGGCTGAAAAAGGAATAGAAAAAGAAAATTTGGGTACCCCTCATAAAATGTATGTAAAATTAGAAATAAAATGGGGGGGGAAATACATTAGATTGTGACTGGTTGTAGAAGAATGATAGAAAGAAGGAAGAGGAAGGGAAGAAGGAAGAAGAAGAGAAAGGGAAAGTTTACAAAGGAAGGATAAGATGGCGAGGGAAGGGTGAGGAGAAGGAGAAGGAAAACAACAAGGGCATAGAAAATATGTGACAGGTGGCGATGGCGTTATAAAAGATCTTAAAGGACAAGTGATAAATGATCTAAAATTTAAACACGAAATGTATTGTTAAGTGAAAAGTGAAGGTTGTGCTACAAAAGATCTTAAAGGATAAATGAGGTAGAATGTAAATATGAAATATATTGCTACATTTATTTATATTGGATGTAACTCCCCTGACTGTATCTATTCACTCCTGATTGATAAAATTATTGGGTGTTTTTTTTAAAAAAAGAAGTTGGCTGAGCACTTTCTCAAATAAAGAGATGACGTTTGCACGAAGCAAGGTCAAAGATTCCCCCCCCTCAAACGAGCTGAGCCTCTCTAAAAATACAATTATCGCCTTGGTTTAATTCTGCCGGTCCCAAATGTTCTTATGCCCACCCCTTTGCCCGTCTGTATATTGTCCTGCCTGTGCCAAAAAGAAAAAAGAGAATTAAAGTACAGGCTGTGGGAGACTAAGATGTTGAGGAACTTTGATCACTTAGGGAATTGTCCTACACCTGCAACTTAAAAGCACTTTTGAAGGCATTCAGGCGACTTTTCCGAATGAAGAGATTGCAACTCGCCTCCCACAGCCTCGGTCTAATTAAAACCGTTCCTGTGAAAATGGACACGGGGCCTTTTAAAATGCTAGGCCTGGGAAAGAGAGTCCTGAACGGTTTAAGATCCCAGATCAAAACCGGATCTTGTGGATGAGGACAGAGGTTTTCAACCTGAGGTCCGTGGACCCCTTGGGGTCCGTGGTACGTTGCCAGGGGGGTCCGCAAACAGGTGAAGAAAAATTTGGAAAAAGTAAAATACATGATTTGCTGATGAGCAATGAGTTGAATTTGTGGGAATGGGGTCCGCCATGTAGCCACGACAAGCTTTGCGGTCTGCAGCTTGAAAAAGGTTGAAAAACCTCTGGATTAGAACAGGTAGGCCGCTGTTGATCTGTGGCGGATTTAGATTTTTAAAATCAAGGCGTCTCTCGGTTCAAGAATCCCTTTTAAATCACGCTCGGTGGATCAGGATTATTTTCCGGTTAGGGCTTATTTTGGGGGAAAATATGGTACTAAATGCATGTTTGACTGACGATCTTAACTAGGGCTTATTTTTGGGATAGGGCTTCTATTATGAGCATCCTGATAAATCAGTCTAGGGCTTATTTTCCGGTTAGGTCTTATTCTCATGGAAACAGAGTAGGTGTTTGGGTCCAGGCTGGCCCTTCTACTATTTTGT
Source organism: Pareas carinatus (assembly GCA_032468095.1). Taxonomy (NCBI): domain Eukaryota; kingdom Metazoa; phylum Chordata; class Lepidosauria; order Squamata; family Pareidae; genus Pareas; species Pareas carinatus. Next base: position 7,801 of record JANHFO010001945.1, on the reverse strand, counting down.
GTACAGCCCACCAGCAGTCCCAGATCATGCCAGCACTATTGACTGACCAAAGACTCAAATTTCAGCCATACTACTCTGAATCTGGTTTGTGAACTAGCGTGGCTTTCATAAGGCTCCCCCGGGGAAGGAAAGTGCAATTGACCTGAGCTGTTGCCGAAATGATGGCGCAGCCCTGAGGCAAAAGGCAGCGTGAGGGCAAAACAGAAAACAGCCCCACCTTCATTTTGTTTAGTTATAAAAGGAGGCAGAGAGAAAAATCTGAGAGACTTTCAAGATTGATGTCAGCCCTTCGAGGTAGGCCAGGTCATGGCAGTAAACGAATAAATAGAACAACAGTTTATATACCCTGCTTCCCCAAAAAGAAGACCTAACCAGAAAATAAGCCCTAGCCTGATTTTTCAGGATGCTCGTAATAGAAGCCCCATCCCGAAAATAAGTCCCACTTAAGATGGTCAGCTAGACGGAGGCACTGAGTACCGTATTTCCCCCAAAATAAGACCTAATCGGAAAATAAGCCCTAATGCATCTTTTGGAGCAAAAATTAATATAAGACCCGATTTTATTTTGGGAGGAAACACTCCTACATTGAGAACTCAGCCTGGTGTATATAAGTAGTCCTCAAGTTACAAATATTCGTTTAGCGACCGTTTGAGGTTGCACTGCAGTGAACAAAGTGTCTTAGGGTTGTTTTTCACACTTAACTACTGTTGCAGCATCCCCGTGGTCACGTGATCAAAATTTGGGCGCTTGGCACCTGGTAGGTATTCACGACGGTTGGATGTCCCGGGATCATGTGATCATGTGATTTTACAGGCATAGAGAACCAATTAACCTCACGGTCAGTTTGTAATGACCTGATCCACCGAGCGTGATTTAAAAGGGATTCTTGAACCTAGAGACACCTTGATTTAAAAAACCTAAATCCCTCTCAGATCATCAGCTGCCTGCCTGTTCTAATCCAGTTTCTGGAGTCAAGTCCTTCCACTGGTTAATTGTTCTATTTGTCTGGAAATTCCTCCTTAGTTCTAAGATGCTTCTCTTCTTGATTAGTTTCCACCTGTTGCTTCTTGACCTGCCTTCAGGGGCTCTGGAGAATCGCTTGACCCCCCTCTTCTTTGTGGCAACTCCTTAAATATTGCAAGGCTGTCATCATGTCACCCCTCGTCCTTCTCTTCATTAAACCAGACATGCCCAATTTCAGCAACCGTTCTTTATACGCTTTAGCCTCCAGTCCCCCCTCATCATCTTGGTTGCTCTTCTCTGCAACTTTCTAGAGCCCAAACGTTGCCTCTTTCTAGAGTCTCAACATTTTGGACTCTATGCTATGAATCTCATTTCTGGCTTAAGCACCTTAGAAAAGTTCAGGTGAGGCCCACTGTAGCTATCTATTGTCACCAAAGATTTCCTTTTCCTGGTACCGGAGAACTGCTTGTTTGTGTTTAACATCTGGTACTTAGAAAGTATATTCTCAGAAGCCATAAAAACTGAGGAATGCAACTGAATACAGCTTTGGAGAAGTTACGCATTTCCGTCAATATGGTTGAAAGTTTTTCGAGAAAGACCTAATCGTGTTTTCTTCTCAAGCGACATAATAGCAACGTTCTCCAATGCTCAGATCTTAACCGTCAATAAATTTTCCTTATATTTAGGCAAAACCGAGCTCCCTGCAAGTTACACACATTATTTCTAGTCCCTTTTTCTGTGGCCAGGAAAAATCTGTAGCTGGGGACTTTTAGATGAAGAGTTCTGATTAAAACTCACTTGGACCGGAGGTTTCATAAGCATCTCGTGAAGTTTGATATCCATCACGGTGACCATCAGACACTTACTTTGTTTTGTTTGCTTTTTTTCAACAGGAAAGAGGTTTCAGTGAAAAAGTGAGGGACACTCAAATGGCCATTTCTAGCTTATTTGTGGTCATCAGTGAGCCATACCCTAATCCTAGCTGGGAGAATCCCAGTTGGGGTTAGGGCAATGATGGCGAACCTATGGCAGGTACACAGCCCTCTCTGTTGTCATGCGAGCCAAGTTGCCCCAGCATTGCCCCAGAGCTGAGCATGCTCAGAAAGAGAGAAGTGGCACCGGGTGATGACATCACGAGCCACGACTCATTAGCTGTGACTTGTCCGGGCACTCGGTGCCTAAAAGGTTCGCCATCACTGGGTTAGGGTAGGGCTTAGGGTTAACGTTAGGGTTTCAGTGAAATTTCTTTCCTGTTGAAAGATCACTTGTCACCTTGTGACAGCCTGCAATGGTCCTAGTCTGGGCTGAAGGGCAAAAACAGAACAGTATGCTCCGTCCTGTAATCAGGCTAAATCAGGTGTCACGCCTCGTGTGAGACTTACCTATTTATGTAACTAGCGGTAGCAGTGTGCTGCAGCTGCCAAAAAAGCCAACACCGTTCTAGGAGGCGTTCACAGAGGGACAGAATCAAGATCCTGTGAAATGTGAGTACCGCTTCATAAGGCCTTATAGTATGGCCACACTTGGAATACCACATACAGTTTTGGTCGCCACGATGCAAAAAAGATGCTGAGACCCTAGAAAGAGTGGAGAGAAGATCAAAAAGGATGATTAGGAGGTTAAAACATATGACAAATGCTTGCTGGAATTGGGTCTGTCTCATTTAATGAAAAGAAGGACTAGGGGTAACATAACAGCCATGTTCCAATACCTCAGGGGCTGCCCCAAAGAAGAGGGAGTCAAGCCATTCTCCAAAGCACCATTAAAGCAGGACAAAAAGCAACGGACGGAAACTCATCAAGGAGAGAAGCAACCTAAAACTAGGGAGGAATTTCCTGACAGAACAATTCATCGGTGGAACATCTTGTCTCCAGATGTGGTGAATGCTCCGACACTGGAGGTTTTGAAGAAGAGATTGGAGAGTCATTTGTCTGAAATGGGATAGGGTTTCCTGCCTAAGCAGGGGGTTCGACTAGAAGACCTCCAAGGTCCCTTCCAACTCTTGTTATTCTGTTATTACCTTCTTTTCTAAATAGGCATTTAAATCTCCTGGCAGTGTTTTCCTCCATTCTGAGGGCTTCAAGTTGGAGGGGAAAGCCCGGCAAACAGCGATAGTTGCATCAGTTTGGAATGCACAGCCACTCTTTTGACCTGAAACTTCTAGTATTCTAAAGGAGGGGTCTCAATTCAAGGGCCCTGGAGAAGGAAGCTCAGACAGATAATTTGGCTTTCTGGTGCCCTGGGTAATTAATGTCTCTCTAGCACTTTGCAAACAAATACTGAATTTTCTTTGTCCAGGAGTAAATAACAGCTGCTTTGAAGTTTCCCTTTGGAAAGCAAAGGAAGCCACCACTAAGTTCAACTTTCTCTGCCCTTTTTTTTTCCAAAGATGATGTTGGAAGATATTCAGTAGAAAAGCAAAAATATGTTTGTTGGGTTACATTGCCGCAGCCATTAATGTTGGATTGTATCTTAGTAAATAGAGCGAACTGTACGGATGAAACAGGAGGAGAGAGATGTTATCTGCAGTCATCCTTCACCTTATTTGAAATAAAGAAAAGAAAATGTAAACAGGATAGAATAAGTGGGCCCTGCGAATTACTATTTTATGGGAGACCTTCATGGTTCCAGAGCCATTTTAATCCTCAGCAGAGAATTAAACGAGTTGTGTTCTTTTTCCTGAAACTTTCTCCAACAATCAATCCGTATTCCAGGTCTAGTGAAGTCTAAGTCTAAGATGCAAAACGGTTTCCTTTAATATTTTCTCGTTGATTTATTTGGATAGCTTTGCAATGATTAAGCTTGATTTGAGCCCACTAGGATTTCCTCCCTGTGCAGAATGGGATCAGGGTTGTCTGTAGGGCGTGGTCAAAAGAGTCAAGATGCTAGACATCAAGGTGCCACAAAGACGATGGGATCAACCAATTTTCCGAAGCCCCAGAACGCAAGACAAGAAACAATGGATGGAAACTCATCAAAGAGAGAAGCAACCTGGAGTTAAGGAGAAACTTCCTAATAGTGAAGACAATTAACCAGTAGAATGGCTTTCCTTCAGAGGTTGTGAATGCTCCAACTGGAGGCTTTTAAGAAGTGACTGAACAGCCACCTGTCTGAAATGGTATAGGGCAGTGATGGCGAACCTATGGCACGGGTGCCACAGTGGTCACGCAGAGATCTCTCTGTTGGCACACAAGCCAAGTTGCCCCAGCACCGTCCCAGAGCTGAGCATGCTCAGAAAGAGAGTAGCAGCGCCAGGCAATGACATCACAAACAGCAACTAATTAGTCGCGACTCGTCCGGGCACTCGGTGCCTAAAAGGTTAGCTATCACTGGTATAGGAGGTTGGACTAGAAGACCTCCAAGGCCCCTTCCATCTCAATTCTGATGAAGTGATGTTTCCACATACTTTGCCAGTTCAGAAAATGGGTGAATTCAGAAAGTTTAGCATACAGGCAGTTGTCAACTTGTAATTGTTCTCCTAGAGACTGTTCAAAGTTATAAAAACTGACTTATGACTGATCCTCAAACTTAGGACTGTTCACAGCAGAGGTCTCCAACCTTGATCCCTTTAAGGCTTGTGGACTTCAACTCCCAGAATTCCTCAGCCAGCTAACAAAATTTGGGTGATTGGCAAATCAGCATGTATTTATGACCATTTCGGTGTCCTGGGATCCCATGATTCCCATTTTTGACCTTCCCACCTGGCTTCCCACCTTAACAACCACGTGATTCCCTTAACAACGGGGGCAAAACAATATCATAAAATCAGACACCACTCTCTTAACTCCCTTAAGAGCCCCCTTGCTGACCCACAGAAATTTTGGGCCCAATCGTGTTCACAACTTGAGGACGACCTGTATAGAATGAACATACAGGGACTCCTTAACTTACAACCATTCGTTTAGTGACCGTTGAAAGTTGCAACAGCACTGAAGAAACGGACTGCTGATGACCATTTTTCACACCTCCGACCCTTGCAACATCTCCGTGGTCACGAGATGCAGATTCAGACAAGGTTGGCAACTGGCATGTACTTACGGCTGCAGTGTCCCGGAATCAAGGGGGAAGCCAGATTCACTTCACAATCGGGCGACTCATTCAACAACTGCAGGGATTCACTTCACAACAGTGGCAAGAAAGGTCGTTAAAATGGAACAAAATCCACCTAACAACTGTTTTGCTTAGCCAAAGAAATTTTGGTCATAAGTTGATTTATAAGATTTGTCTACTTTGTCAATCACTGCAGTTGTTAAGCTACTAACATGATTACTAAAATCATGTTTGTGAACGAGAGCAAAAATATGTGTAATTCAGCATTCAATCTCCCATAGCAGCCATGCAGATGTTCACAGGAAGTGGACAGCCAGGGATAGTTTAGACTAGAGGTCTTCTAGTCCACCCCCCTGCCCAGACAGGAGACCCTCTACTATTTCAGACAAATGGTGGTCCAATCTCTTCTTAAAAACTTCCAGTGTTGGAGCATTCACAACTTCTGGAGGCCAGTCGTTCCATGGATTGTTTTAACTGTCAGGAAATTCCTCCTTAGTTCTAGATTGCTTCTCTCCTTGATTGGTTCCCATCCGTTGCTTCTTCTCCTGCCTTCTGGTGCTTCGGAGAAAAATTGACCCCCCTCTTCTTTCTGGCAGCTGCTCAAATATTGGGACTCTGCTATCATGTCTCCCCTAGTCCTCCTTTTCATTAAACTACTGTGTTTCCCCAAAAATAAGACTGGGTCTTATATTAATTTTTGCTCCAAAAGACGCATTAGGGCTTATTTTTCCGGTTAGGTCTTATTTGGGGGGAAATACGGTACTAAATGTGTCCGTCTGCCTGACAATCTTAGCTGGGGCTTATTTTTGGGACAGGGCTTCTACTAGGAGCATCCTGAAAAATCAGGCTAGGGCTTATTTTCTGGTTAGGTCTGATTTTTGGGGAAACAGGGAGTCAAACTTCTTTGGGACTATAGTTCCCAACCCCCAGGCCACGGAGCGGCACCAGGCCGCAGCATGCCGGCAACCAGGCCACGCAAACAAGCCCAAGCCCCATTCACACCCCCTCCGGTCCGTGGAAAAACTTCTCTCCACGGAACCGGTCCCTGGTGCCCAAAAGGCGGAGGGGGGGGCGCTGCTGTAGTGTAATTGCAGGAGATATTGTGGCCTCCAAAATGAGAGCTGAAAAGCATATAATTTCTCTTCTGGGACATCCAACAACCCCCCCTCCCCGGGTCCGCTCACACAACCCCCCCCTTTTCTAAAAGGAACTGATACTTGCACAAGACACTTGCACTTTGGACGTATGTCCTTATGCTCCATTGAACACCCATCTAATGACTTCTCTGTTAATATTTAAGAAGGAATCCAAGGAAAAGGTAAAAGGAATTGAACGGGACAGATTCTACTTTGTCTTGGATGAGAGAAGTTTCTCCCCCCTCCCCTTTTCAAAATCTCTCTCTTAAAAAAAAAAACCAACAGCCCACCAAAAGGAAAATCCAAAGAAGCCAGGATATTATTTTGAAATTCTTGGGACCTTTGTAAAAAAAAATTTTTTTACTGTAGTAAAATTCCGAAGTAACCACAGAGCCTACAAACCTGGTCATCTGTCCAGTTGGTATTTGTGCCCTTTGTCTTAATCTCTAAGCGGGAATCTCCGTAGGTCATGGACGAAAAAGTAAAGGTGGCAACTACAACAATATGATTGAAGCTACACCTGATTTTTATGTGCATCCCCACACCTGGATTTTAGGAATTGCACCTTGCAGGTATGTCTAGATTAATGAAAAGAAGAACTAGGCTACATTAACAGAGGGACACAATCAAGACCACGTGAAGTATTAGTGCCACTGTATAAGGCCTTAGTAAGATCACACTTAAGAATATTGCATCCAGTTTGGGTCACCATATTATAAAAAAGATGTTGAGACTTTGGAAAGAGTGCAGAGAAGAGCAAGAGAGATGATGATGAGGGGACTGGAGGCTGAAACATATAAAGAACGGTTGCTGGAATTGGGAATGTCTTGTTTAATGAAAAGAAGGACGAGGGGAGACAGGATAGCAGAGTCCCAATATCTGAGCAGCTGCCACAAAGCAGAGGGGGGTCAAGCTATTCTCCGAAGCACCAGAAGGCAGGACAAGAAGCAACGGATGGAAACCAATCAAGGAGAGAAGCAATCTAGAACTAAGGAGAAATTTCCTGATAGTTAAAACAATCCGTGGAACGACTGGCCTCCAGAAGTTGCGAATTCTCCAACACTGGAGATTTTTAAGAAGAAATTGGACAACGATTTGTCTGAAATAGTAGAGGGTCTCCTGCCTGGGCAGGGGGTTGGGCTAGATGACCTCAGAGGTTCCTTCCAACTCTGTTATTCTATTATATTCTAATCTATCCCTGCCTGTCCATTTCCTGGAAACATCTGCATGGCTGCTATGGGAGATTGAATGCTGAATTACACATATTTTTGCTCTCATTCACAAACATGATTTTAGTAATCATGTTAGTAGCTTAGCAACTGCAGTGATTCACAAAGTCATAAAATGGGACAAAACTCACTGAACAGATGTCTCGCTTACCAACATACAGTTTGGGCTCAGTTGTGACTGTAGGTTGAGGACTGCCTATGCTATGCTGTTCTATTAAAGGAGGGGAATTGTATCTTCCATGTGGGATTGAAAAAGCTAAGCAGGGTTAGGCGTGGTCTCTATTTGAATGGGAGACAGGAATTCTCAGCACTGGCAGGGGAAGTTGAGGAAAACAATCCAGCAACCTACAGGTGAAACTCGAAAAATTGGAATATCGTGCAAAAGTTCATTTATTTCAGTAATGCAACTTAAAAGGTGAAACT
>JANHFO010001944.1:157878-170921 GCA_032468095.1 Pareas carinatus | reverse complement strand
GGTGCCGGGAACGCTCCAGTCCAAGCAGCGGGGTGAGTATTCGCTTTATTAGACGCATACACTTCCCCCCCTTTTTTGGGGGGAGAAAAGTGCGTCTAATAGCCCGAAAAATATGGTATATCGTCTTTCTCAGAGAATAGGAAGATTTAAGCTAAATTAATAAGGGATACTTAAAAGCAAAAGTAAAGATCTTCTTCCTCTTTATTGACTGAGATCTGTCTTTTGTCAAGAATTTGGAGTAGCCCCTTGCCCTCAGATTTGCTATACTGGAACTAACCCTACCTAAGGGACATTTTAAAAAGCTATTCGTTTCAGATACTAATGGTAAAGATATAAGTGCACTTAATATGCATAAAACTAAAGCATCAAAGCAACTTTTTTGGTAATCTTCAGAGTTAATACATTATCTCAGATTATAAAAATCATAAAACTGGTAAGTGAATAAAATATTAGTTTAATTTGTCTCACAGTACAATGTGTGCTGCTATTTATGTCTATGTCTGAGAAAACAGTTTTTTGATTTGTTTTTTTTTAACAAAGGGTAGATATTTCTGCTTCCATAGTGTTATTTAAGAAAGTATTATCCATAGAAATAAATAAAATATAACCATTACAAAGTAATAAACAAAAATAGTAGAGCAACTGTTTGATGCTGTGCTTAGAAATCAGGATAGAAACCAGGAGACTATAAGTTCTACTCCTGCCATAAGTGCCAAGTCTGCTGGGTGACTTTGGACCAGTCACCTTCTCTCAGCCCTAGGAAAGAGGCAACGGCACTTTGGAAATCTTGCTATGAAAATTGCAGGGACTTATCCAGACAATCAGCTGGAGTCAACACTGACTAGAAGGCACACACACAAAAAAAATCCCTACAACCCTCAAATAACTGCTCAAACACTGCCAGTATATTTAAAGTACAGGTAGTTCTCAGCTTACGACCACAACTGAGCCCAAAATGTATGTTGTTAAGTGAGAAATTTGTTTTGAGTTTTACCCCATTTTACAACTTTTCTTGCCACATTTGTTAAGCGAATCACTGGAGCTGTTAAGTTAGTAACATGGTTGTTAATGAACCTAGCTTCCCCATTGACTTTGCTTGTCAGAAGGTTGGAAAAGGTGATCACATGACCGCAGGACACTTCAGTCATCATAAATACGAACCAGCTGTCAAGCATCCAAATGTAAATCATGTGACCATGGGGATGCTGCAACGGCCTAAGTGTGAAAAATACTAGATACCTAGTATCTAGCTATATCGCTATTATCTTTCTCATCCTTCCTATTACCTATCCTCTTATTTGTATGACTATTAACTTGTTGCTTGTATCCTACAACCTATAGTAGTTGCATTATTTAGTATCCTAGTATGACTTGTAGATTTCTTATTTAGAACTGTATGACTGTTCGATGACTATCACAAATTCAGGCCAAATTTAATTTCTTTTAAATTGTTTTTAATTGTATTGTATGTTACTTGTATTTTTAATGTTGCCTGTAAGCCGCCCTGAGTCCCCTTGGGGAGAAGGGTGGGATATAAATATTAATAATAATAATAATAATAATAAGTTACAGTGTATCTTGTAAAACTGAGCTTGGCCACGCTGGCCATGCTCTTTATACTTGGTTTAATCTTCCCGCGCTGCCAATTCAGTTCCAGGGATTTCCTGCTCTTGGGAATCCCCTCCCCAATCCTTATATGGATCTAACAGAAGCCAAACAAGATAAATACAGACTCCAAAGGAGAATTATAACTGCAGAAAAATTAATTGCTACAAAACTTCCCTCCATGCATGCATGAGCCAAAAAGAGAGCTGCAAAAATAATTATTGACCCCTCACACCCTGGATATAATCTATTTCAACTTCTTCCCTCTGGATGCCAATACCGGGCATTGCAAACCAAAACAACTAGACACAAGGACAGTTTCTTTCCCCATGCCATCAACCTACTAAACAACTAACTTCACTACATTGTTAATATAATTAGTAGAAATATATCATTATTACCCTTCTTATCTTTCCTTTTACTACTATTACCTATTCTCTTATTTGTATGACGATAACTGTTGCTTACATCTTAAAATATATAATAGTTGTGTCGTTTAGTATTCTAGTTTGACTTGTAGAGTGATTCTATGATTATTCAATATAGTTTGTCCAAAACCTATAAAAAAAAAGTGTGGCATGATGAATGTGTTTTGTGACATGATGATTGTACTTCATAACATGATGACATGATGAATATACTTTATGATTATAAATGCACCCAATACGTACACAACATGATGAATGTACTTTATGATAATGAATGTATCATACAATTGCAACCATTGTTTGTCAACAATAGCCTTATGATTTTGACCAGTTTGTCAATTGTATGTAAGCATTGAGCATTTACATTGGGGAAAAAAATTCCTTGTGTGTCCAGACACACTTGGCCAATAAATAAATTCTATTCTATCTATTCTATTCAAATTTCAGAGCTGCATATGTGGAGTGGGGGTAAACCCACCCCTCACCCTTCAAATTTCAGAGCCGTAACTGCAGAGGGGGGGATAAATCCACCCCTTACATTTCAAAATTTCCCTGCTTCCTATTTGCCAGCATTTCTTTGGATGATTTTTTTTCTAGTGGGGCGTCGAGTTTGCTTCGTGTCCAGTTGCCTGGGGCGATTTGGTTTGCGCCCACTTGGCCACACCCAGCTGGCAGCACCCACCCAGGCACACCCACCTGGTTGCATCAACCCGATCATGCCCACTCAGGTGCGCTGAGTGACCGGTGCCAAGCCAGCTGCATCTAATCATCTGTGTCAACCTGGCCATGCCCACCCAGCCACACCCACCTAGCAGTGCTCAGATGACTGCACTCACCCAGTCACACCCTCCTGGTGGCTGTCAGTCATAATAGACTACTCAGTTTGGGGACCCCGGCCTTAGAGTAGCAAAGTTTGGGATATGGATTAGAAAACAATGCTGTTGTTCTAGTACATATTCTTGGGCATAAACTCAATAAAGGAATAAATCTATGATTTCTACTTCTACATCCTTATACTTGAATATCTTAATTCACAATCATGTAAAATATTTTGAAATACCTGTAATACTATAAACAAACAAACAATGTTTCTCCCCTTTTTATAACACTCCTGAAAAGAAATATCATTTGTCTTTCCTTTTCTTAAATACAAAATTGAGATAAATGAATCCATTAAAAAGGAACAGACATTTGGACTTCTTTTAAATAAGATTGTAGCTGACAAATTCATTGCAACATTAGTGAATGTTTAAATGCTAAATAGCTAGGCTGCTGCTAATCTCCCTTCAACAGATCTCAGCATCTCTATTAGCAATTAAGGTGGCCTTGTTACCAGGAAAGGGAAGGTCAGAGGGGAGTGATCAGTCAGCTGTAAGGTCATGTTAACACAGATAGGAAAGTAATAATATCAGTAAAAAAGCAAATGTTTCTTTTAGCTATTTAGTGCAATTACATTAAAGATAGGTGTGGAATAAGGGTTCTATATCAAAGCACACCAACAAATGCTGTCACTTTAGTAGGCCATCAATATTTAATCAATTTTATGTCTAAAAGGATAAGAGGATAAAAATGGACACACACTGCTAGAGAGAAGTTCCCTGAGAACAAATCCAAAAGCTGGGAAGACTAAACCTCTGGTCCAGCTGACCCACTCAGATTAGATAGAGCAGGATAAGAACCCTTTGGGAGGAGGGGGGGCGGCGGAGGAGGAGGAGAAATGCTTTCAGCCGAAAGTATCATTTCAATTCCAACATAGTTGCCCTAAATATTCTGTTTCTAAAATCCACAGAAGTCAAGACAAATGAGATTATTTTGGTATCTTGAAAAAATAGAATCCCACAACTGCCCCACCCAGCAGTAAAGATATATCAACAATATCAAATGAAAGAATATATAAGAATTTGCTGCCCTTCCACAACAACCAAATCAGGTCACAGAGGAGACCGACTGACTCTAAGTGTATGACCATTATATGATATGATGTGGCCAGTTGCTGTAATAGTTCCATTTTTAGAAATAATTCCCCCTCCCCATATATTAATTTTCTCTCACCAATGCATTGGTTTTGCAGATGTCCATGTTTTGGAATTATATTTGAATTTCATTCACACACAAATAATTTAACAGGAAGATAAGAGAAATAGATATTGAGCCCTAGTTTTTAAAATAAAAACAAGTTTGGGAAGTTTTGAAGGATGCTCATTTTCTATCAATGAGCAAAGAATCTGAAGAATTTACCCTTCATTCTATATCTGAGGAAACAATTTTATCATCTGGAATCGTGAAAAAAATGGGGCTACTTAGAAACCTGGACTGCATAATGACAATTTATATGTTTATTTTCCTATTTGTTCTTTCCTATTGATAAGTAAATTTCTGTAAATGTTATTTTATACATACGTGTAGATGCATATGTGTTCATATGTACACAGAGAAAAACATCATGCAAATTTCTTTTGATAGAAGAGAGATGTGCGTTGTGGGTTTTTTCCTTTCTCTTTCTCTTGTTTCTTTTCCACTCCATATTTTCCTATTTTCCTAAAATAATACATTTAAAAAAAATTAAGCATTTAACAAATATGATTAAGGAGGGGGTAGGTATAGTTGTGCACCTTTGAAAATCCTTGTATGCAGTGCTGGCCTCTAGAACACATTTTAGTTTTTGGAAAGCTTCTGTTTAAAGGCTACATCGCTGGGATGGTAGACCTTTGGCATGAAAAATTGTATTGCAAAATAGTTAGTGACAAAAGTCAGCATGAACTCCCTTAAATACATTGCTCTACAAATCATTTGACATCCATTCTGTGTCGATATGGCCTGCATTCAATCCTTAATGAGCTCTGTCCCATTTTCAATATCTTGTTAATCCATATTTTTGTCTGCATCTTTTATGCAACTTGTCCTCACATAGATTTTCCTTAAGCAACTTTTCCAAAGCAATACTTTTTGAGTTTCTGACTTGATCAGTGTTTTGATATGGACCCTAATGAACCCTTGAACTTTCATACCATTTTGGTGGATTACCTTATGCTGTTGAAAAGAAATTCATAATGGGTAACATTCTCAGTTCTGAAAATGCCACATAATTTTATTTGGCTGTATAATAGGTACGTTTCTGTTGTCATTGCTTTAACCCACTCTTTCTGTGCAGTGCTTTACCAGCAGAATTTTGGAAGGGGGAGGAGGATCTACATAATACACCTTTTGAATTGCACTTAAGTTACTTTAAGTTTACTTTAATTGCATTTTAAGTTACTCTCAGATACTTTGAAGTAGTGCAATATTCTATGCTGGTGTTGCCCCATTGTACCTTTGGTTGGAACATATACCATCCGTATAAATAACCTCTAGTAGTAGAAGATAACAGCACTTCAGACATTACTAAGTGAAAAGAATAGGGGAACTGATTGAATATTCAGAGAAATAAGATAAAACAACAGAAAAATAATCAGTAAAGGTTCCAATTAAGTTATGCAAACACATTGAAAAGATACCACAAATAGGAAATGGTCAGTCTAACATCAATAAAGAAGACCTGCTAAAGTATGCAAACTATCATAAAATAACCATAATTTCACATGCTAGCAAAACAATGCTTAGGTTCATGCATATTATAGCCCTACATAAAAAAAATGAGAAGCCAGCTTTAGAAAAGATCAAGGAACTAATAACTAAGGTATTATTATTTATGCACATTGGATAACTGAGAAAGCCAAAAAATATAAAAAAGGAGTGAGTCTGTACTTTATTTGCTATAGAAACACCTTTGATTATGTCAATCATGTCAAGTTGTGAAATATGCTTAGAAGAATGGGAATCCCAAAACAATGAATTGTCCCAAGTAGGAATATATATAACAAGTCAGAAAGCAAAAGAAACAGTCTGGTTACTCTTATTGCCTAAATAATAAATGATCAAGTATTTTTTTTCATTACTATTGATGATTGATCCTCAAAGGCAGAGGTTATCCATCAGTTTGATAACTTCATTGCTAGTCCTAAGGTTGCTTATTGTATTTGTTGTGATTACTTTGGTTTTCTTTGTATTTAATTTTATACCTACTTTTTCACTGGACTTCTTGACTTTTATTGTAGTAGTGACACTGATGTAACTTTTGTTATAATAGTCATCATAGTGTCATCAACACAGCAAAGTTATTGATGTTTCTTCCTCAATTCAAATCCAAACCAGCCTCATCTTCCAATCCAGTTTCACTTAATATATTGCATATTCAGCATACAGGTTGAATAAATTAGGGGGGGAATTCCAGTCCATTGCCCACCTGGAATGGTCTGCAAATACAAACAGAATGTAATTTAGTTTTAATCTTATTTATTCTACATACTTTTGACATGTGCTGTATTTCTACGACCTATTTTATGCCTATTTTATTTGCTTAGTGTTGAATGTAATATGTCTATAATTTGTAAGTGCTTCTGACAAAAATAAATATGTTCCAACCCACCTCAAAGGGTTGTTGCTGTAAGGAAAATAGGAAAAGGAAAATGTATTAGAGATATTCACCACCTTGAGTTATGTGTAAAAAAAACAAAAGCAGGATACAAATAAGTAAATAAAATAACATCTCTATTGCACAGTATTTCCTCTTTTTCTAATCTTCCTGGAATTGATTACTGTTTATTCATTGATGGAAATACGTTCAAGATAATATAGCACATGAAAAGTTTGTGATTTGTTTCACAATTAGTGTCCACACATTTTAATGCTATAATTGAGTTTCTTTACCTACTTTTAACAACAATGTAGTCAATCTGATTTCTATCAACTTCACCTGATGAAATTTATACCCAGTAAGATTGCTAGAGTGCTGCTTCATTTGTCAAGGCACCTGAAAAAGAGAACATTAGCTTGGATATTTTTTCCCCTTTTAAAATGCTACAATGGAAACTAATCATGGAGAGAAGTAACCTAGAACTAAGGAGAAATTTCTTGACAGTTAGAACAATTGTCTTATTAATCAATGGAACATCTTGCCTCCAGAAGTTGTAGATGCTCCAACACTGGAAGTCTTTAAGAAGAGATTGGACAACCATTTCTGAAATGGTATAGAGTTTGCTGCCTGAGCAGGGAGTTGGATTACAAGATCTCCAACCAGCATAACAGCACCCCATCATTGCAGATCACTGGAGATCGTGTAGAGCTGATTTTCCAAACCAGCAATCCTGATCATCTTATCAATATTATTGTTCTTTTCACCATTATTCATATCATTATTCAAAATAAGCTATTCAAAACCTACCATGGTTAGATTTATTTGCTATTCGTGCTAAATTATCTTGTATTTTAAATAAAAACGAATGACACAGAAGTCCTTTATGGAAGTCACTAGGTGATACCCAATTAATTTATTTTGCGGGGTGTAAGCCATCTGGATGTTATGTCCCGCGGGTGGCAGCATGGGAAAACCATGGGCTGGCATTGAGCAATAGGGGGCAGTGATCCAATGGGAGCTTGGCACGAAGGCGCTCCTCACAGCAATTGGTCATCCGCACCGGCCCGGGAATGTTTTGAATGGGAGTGATAAGGGGAGACGGGCGGGCAAGTTCTCCGTCTCAGTTCACATTTGTAGAATAAAGGTTGTGTTGTTTCATCTCGTGTGTCCATTTGCCTGCTGTCCCACAGTACACAACAATGACGACAAAGGTGGGATATGGCAAAAATGGGGTGAACTCACACCGATCAATCCAGCAACCTTAGTTGAGAACATGGTGAAAGTCAGCCATATGAATGAATTTGATGTCATGCTCCCCAAACACTGGTGATCATATTGTTTCCACCTAGAAAGCTACATGCGGGCCAACCACATCCGAGATGATGGTATGAAAGCATCCACCCTTCTATGTGGGAGCAGGCCAGCCATGTTCAACATAGCGGAGAACATGTTCGCTCCAGCCAGCATCGACTCTGTGACCTACCCTGACCTCGAACAGCGGGTCAAAGAGCACTTCATGATGATGTTGCTGGTCATCGCGTGGAGACATGCTTTCGGGAGGAGGGACCAGAGACCTGGGGAGTCTGCCGCAGAGTCTGTTGCAGTACTGTAGCATGTAGCGAGACCCTGCGCCTTCCAAAATGTAGAAGAGCAGCTGAGGGGTCGCCTGGTCTGCGGGCTGTGGGACCAAGTGGTACAACCAGAACTGTTCACTAAGGGCGACATATCCTTCAAAGATGTCCTGAGGGAAGTCATGGAGCACGAAAAAGCAGGCAGGGTTGTAGAGCCCCAGGCGGTAACAGTCCACCACACAATGCGACCCCTTGCATGAGCGATAAGGCAGAGGATGAAGCCGAGGGCGATGAGACCGGCTTCAAGGAAGTCGACCACAAGCCCGACTCCCGAGTGAGAAGATTCCCCATGTCCAGGCTGTGGGGGGACCCCTTACCATGTGAGTGAGACTGGGGGGAGGAAAGCCACATTAAGGTCATTGGGAGAAATCCTGAGGGACTTCCAAAATGGTAGAGTACGGGTGTGCGAAGAAGCCTCGATCTTTGTGCAATACAAGGGCTTTGAGGGACCATTAGAGGTCAACATAGTTTAGGGACATGGGGCTAGCCTCATTGGATTAGTTTGGCTTGAAGCCCTCGGGACTGAAATTAGAGGAATAAACCATGTGGCCATAAGTGAGCTGCTGGTGTGCAAGGAATTTGCTGATGTATTCGGCGATAGCCTCGGGGAATACAAAGGGAAGCCAATCATGTTCCATCTTGATCCCCAGGTGGTGCCCATAAGACTCAAAACAAGGCAGGTACCATTCGTTCTGAAGCCTAAAATAGATGCAGAGCTTGACAAGTTCCTGCAACAAAGGTCCTAGAACCCGTATACGGGAGCACATGGGAGACCCCAATAGTGACTCCCCTCATGGTAAATGGAGAAGTGCGCATATGTGCTGACTATAAGTGCACAATAAACAAACCATTTTGACAACATGCATACCCAGTCCCAATCGTAGGGCATATCCTGGCCTCTTTATGAGACAGCAAAGTATTTGCTAAGCTGGATCTCGCACAAGCATACCAGCAGCTGCCCGTTGACTTGTTGACAACAGAAGCACACACTATTGTAATGCATAGTGGGCCATTCCTAGTCAAGAGACTACAGTTCAGGGTCAGTGTGGCGCCCAGAATATTCCAAGGGGTGATGGAATACACCATCAAGGGCATACTGGGAGTATGCCCATACTTTGAGGAAGCATTAGCTGAGAGGCTCAGGGCAGTCCTTCAGAGGTTCCGCCAGGTAGGGTTGAAACTCAAAAAAAATAAATGCAAAACGCATTTGGAATTCCTAGGATTCTGCATCGACACAGCCAGAATACAGCCAGCTGACAACAAACTAGAAGCGATCAGGCTTATCCCAACCCCAAAGTCCCAAAGGAGGAATTACAGGCATTTCTCAACTTCTCCCATGCCTTCCTACCGCAGAAGGCAATGATAGCGGAACCTCTCCACTGGCACAAGCCATTCCTAGGGTTATTCACTACCCAGAAACAGACACCCTCAGATCTTCCCTTGAATGCTCCAGTGGTTGATCTTATCGGCCTACAATTTTATGCTCATTCAACAACCAGGGAAAGAAATGGGACATGCAGATGACCTCAGCAGGCTACCGCTACCAAAGGTAGAGCCCGATCTAGCCCCAGCTCACAGAATTCTGTCAATACAGGACTTTCCCCAAAGACATGCAGGAGATGTGGTCAAAAGATGGTCATGGATCCGACCTTCAGCTGCATCCTCACAGGAGTGGAAGCAGGATATGTGGGCAGTGACTGGGGCCCGGAGTTCCAGGGGCTCATCAATAGGAAGGACAAACTGTCGGCTCACAAGGGATGCCTGCTGTGGAGGAGCAGAGTGGTCATTCCAGAGTGCCTGAGACTGCAGCTACTCGAAAGCTTGCACATAGGGAACCCGCTCAAAAGCATTGGTGAGAAATCATGTATGGTGGCCGGGAATCGACACGGACATTGAAGCCCAAGTCCAGTCCTGTAGTCACTGCCAACTACACAGACTCGATGCCCTCTGGCAATGGAATCACAGAGGTGGGAACTCGCGAAAAGCCCCTGGTCCCAAATACAGATAGACTTCACAAGCCCCTTTCATGGTCAGCTGTTCTTTATTGCAGTTGATAGCCACTCCACGTGGCTGAAAGTAGTGCCTGTCACCAACATGACAGTGGCATGAACGATCCGAGAGCTAAGTACGCTGTTCACCACTCATGGGTTATCCGACATCATCGTATTGGACAATGGCCAAAATTCATGGGGAAAGAGTTCAAACAGTTCATGGTGGAACACCTCATCCAGAAAATCACATCCACCCCATTCCACCCAGTCTCCAAAGAGTAGGCCAAAGTCATGGTTCGAACAACCAAATCTGTTTTGAAAAAACTGGATGGGGAGGAATTGGCACAGGAAAGTAATGGATTTCCTCTTGGGTCAGCACACAACCCTTTGTGTAGCAATGGAGCAGAGCCTGGAAGAGCTAAGGTGGGGAAAGTGACTTGCAACACCAAGTCTGCACCCCAACTGAGTTCCAGGGGCAGAAATGCGCCGCAGAGCCCCTAGGACCTTAAGGTACAATGGCCCAGTGTAGGCCTGGAGCTACAATGGAGGACTGCCCTGGGTTCCAGCGATGGTAGTCAGGATCCAGGGGTTGATCCTGTACCAAGTGCAACTCAAGGATGGGTGGTTGGTGAGTTGCCATGTCGACCAGCTGAGGCACAGTGGGGGGTCAGACTCTACAGCTATGAGGCCAATGCCCAACCACCAACCACGGGTAGCTGAGTCCTGGCGTTTCCGGAACCAGGGTCCGAGTCAGAAAGCTCCGACTCAGAGGTGGACTGAGAGGATGACCTGTGAGATAAACCCCCATGAAGAAAGGAGGAAGTCCGAGCCGCAGCCAGCCAAACTCAGTGAGAAGTGGCCCGTGAGCAAGCAGAGTTGGGGAGTGACCCGGTCCATTGGGGGCAGCAGCAAGCCCCAGACCCAGCAGGTGAGTGGCCGTTGGTCACTGAACAAGCAACTGGTCACCACGCAGCCACCTATTGGGATGAAGAGGTCACAATGCATCTGGAACCAATCTAGCTGAAGATACTGCGACTTTGCAGACTCCTAGGTCGAGCTGGATTGGATCCCGCAAAAGGAGGGGAGGGGTGTTATGTCCCGCAAGCGGTAGTGCGGGAAAACCGTGGGCCAGTGTTGGGCAAGAGACAGTCACGGTAGCAAGCCAATGGGAGCTCGGCACGGAGGCACTCCGCACAGCGATTGGTTGGCTACACCAACCCGGGGCTGTTTTGAATGGGAGTTATAAGGGAAGACCAGCAGATGAGTTCTCCATCTTGGTTCACATTTGTAGAATAAAGATTGTGTTGCTTCACCTCATGTATCCGTTTGCCTGCCACCCCACAATACACAACACTGAGTGAAATAAGGAGAGACATTTTGTCAGTTTCTGCTCCTAAAGATCACCTTTGCTACCCCTGGGTAGAAGAGGAAAGACCTGTATAACAATGCACAAGTTTGCACAGTGGATTGTAGGGAGTAAAGAGTCACTAACAATTGCCATTCACTGTTCTGCTCAATGGCGTTACTACATAACAGAGACTGCTTTTTTTCTTATGTTTAATGGCAAAATTATGGCGGCTTCATTTATAGCCATACGGGAGGAGGTGGTGTAGTTTTATGGCTGAAGGAACAGGATAATGCCGGTTTTTCTGGAGATGCTTGCCCCCCCAAGTTTGGAGGCACCCGACACCAGACAGGGGACTTTCTTCCACACCTTTTGAGATTTGGTGTGAGTGCTCACCATTGGTGGTTCTGGCTGTCGCTGTGGCATCCTCGGAGAAGATCGCCGGAGATGGCCATTGAGGCTTTTCGGGCGGGTTTTGGGCAGTTGTGGCGTCTATCGGCCATTGTAGTTCCTGAGGAGAAGAGGCTCAGCCGGGGCGCTGGGGCTTGGGGCTTTGGCGGAGGATCCCGAGGAGTTCCGAGGAGTTCTGAGGAGTTCAGAGAATCCCCTGAGGAGCCTCATCAATGGAACGGGCTGAGCAGGTGGAGCGGACTGGCCTGTCCAGGATCCAGTCTTTGCGAGACTGAGCGGAGCACCGAGCAGAGCGCTGGCAGCGGCGGGCTATGGCCCCACTTGACACCGATGCTTCTTGGCCTTGCTGCAGCCTTGTGGCAGTGATGGCGAATGGCCCAGCGAGCCAGCGAGCTAATAGAATTCATCTGGTTCTGAGGCAGATGGACATCCCTCTTCCCAAGATGAACCATGGACCTGGGGCTCCCTCAGGCAGAGTTTGGGGCCTGAGGTGTGAAAGACTCTCCCCTCTGACCATTTTGGTGGGGGACCGGATTTTGGTTGGGGATGAAGAAACTATCTACCTATTTAGCTGAACTGTGGTGGTGAGCTGAGTCGCCTTGCATGTGGGAGCGGGAGGAGCAGGAGGGATCCAGTGGTTGGTTGAGATGTAGGACTATTGCCATCTTCCCACCCCCCTTAGTGGTGGAACTCTGCCCCCATGGCCTGCAGTGCCTGGCCTGAAATTGCTCCCTCCCCCTGGTTGCTGGATGAGCTGGACTATTCTTCTGTTGCCCACTGCAATTTTGCCTGCACCCTGACCCACTAAGAACTTTAAGAACTTTAAGAATTTGAAGAACTGATTAAGATCTCAGAGCTATTTTTTCATCTGTTCCCTGGACAATGTCTCCTTCCAGACCCGTGCTTCCTGTGTTCCCCCGCTCACTTATGTTGGATGACTGGTGCATATTCACCCAACTTCCTTAGGGCACTGCGGGAGTCCCCCTTCTCGCAGGCCTGGCCCGTTACGTTATCCAGGGCCTACCTTGATGACGGGTCTTGAAACCCCGAGAGGTGGCACACGGCCAAAGCCAAAAAAAAGGAATTTACAGATTTTTTTTTATTGAAAAGTTTTAAACAAACATACAGAATATAAGAAAAAATAATATAGTTAACCCCCTTGAATAGTTTCCCCCCTTT
>JANHFO010001944.1:123486-134362 GCA_032468095.1 Pareas carinatus | reverse complement strand
GTGGAGGGAGGAGGTAGGAATTAGTACGGTCAGTGGGAGGGGCAGATATGGCGGGAGCAGAGGACCATATCAAGTTAGGGGAGCTCGCACACGCTACTTACAAGCTTGTGTGTGCTCCGGTCCTCAGGTCTCTACTCGGTCCCCAGGAGACTCAGACCTACCGGCCCGGGCCCATAGGCTGATGTTATGTAATGCCAGGTCCGTGGTAAATAAGGCCCCCCTCATACAAGATCTTATTTTAGAGGGGGGTGCGGACCTGGCGGGTATCACTGAGACCTGGTTGGGCGTAGAAGGAGGAGTACCTCTTGTTGACATCTGCCCACCAGGTTTTCAGGCATTTCATCAGCCGAGGATCCGGGGTAGGGGCGGGGGGGTAGCGGTCATTATAAGGGAGGGTCTTTGTCCTAGGGAGACCACTGTGCCTCAGATAGACGGCGTGGAGTCCTCCTTGTGAAGTGGGGGCAAGGGGTGCAAGTGGGCTTGTTGATTATATACCTGGCTCCCTGCTATGTATCAACAGCCCTGCCTGAGCTGGCTGACGTGATAGCCGGGGTGGCGGTTGGGACCCCCAGACTTATGGTCTTGGGGGATTTCAACCTGCCATCAGCGGGTGAGACGTCGGCGGCAGCTCAGGAGTTCTTGGCTTCCATGACGGCCTTGGACTTGACCCAATTAATTCAGGCCCCCACTCACACGGGTGGACACACATTGGATCTAATTTTTGTCTCTGGCCAGTGGTTGATTGATCTGACAATAGGGGAGATAGTTGTTGTGCCCTTGTCATGGTCAGATCATTCTCTCCTAAGGTTGGACTTCCGGACCGCTCCCCCTCGCCGCAGGGAGACGGAACCGCCTAGATGGTTCCGTCCCAGGCGACTGATGGACCCTGAGAGGTTCCTGATGGAGCTTGGGCCATATCCGGAGGATCTGGTCCACGACTCGGCGGAAAATCAGGCGGCGGCTTGGGAGACAACTGCCGCCGCAGCATTGGACCGAGTCGTGCCTTTGCGGCCTCTGACCCGACGTAGAGCTCAATTGGCTCCTTGGTTCAACGAGGAGCTGAGAGTGATGAAACGTCGGAAAAGACGCCTAGAGAGCAGTTGGAGGGCTAGCCGAATCGAATCCGACCGAACACAGGTAAAGACACATGTTAGAGCTTACCTAGTGGCGCTGAGGGAGGCTAGGACTAACTACTATGCCTCACTCATCGCGTCATCAGATAATCGCCCGGCCGCCCTCTTCAGGGTGACCCGCTCTCTCCTTCATCTGAGGGGGGGTGGGGACCCCCTGGAGGGGAGGGCCGAGGATTTTGCGCAATATCTGTATGACAAAGTCGCTCGGATCCGAGAAGGTTTGGACTCTGACTGGTTGGCCCAGGGGGAGGAGACGGGAGCAGGTCTTGAGACGGTTGTATGGGAGGAGTTTGACTCTGTTGCTACCGAAGATGTGGACAGGGTCTTGGGGAGGCTGAATGCAACCACATGTTTATTAGATCCGTGTCCCTCCTGGCTGGTACTGGCAGCTCGGGAGGGTACACGAGCCTGGTTCCAGGGGATTATTAACGCTTCTTTGCAGGAGGGTGTCTTCCCTGCGGCCCTTAAGGAGGCCGTTGTGAGGCCCCTCCTCAAGAAGCCTTCCCTGGACCCAGATGAGTTGGCCAACTATCGCCCGGTCTCCAACCTTCGCTTTGCGGCGAAGGTTGTTGAGAGTGTGGTTGCACAGCAATTCCCTCGGCACCTGGATGAAACAGTCTATCTAGACCCATACCAGTCGGGCTTCAGGCCGGGACACAGCACGGAAACGGCATTGGTCACGTTGGTTAATGATCTCTGGAGGGCCCGGGACAGGGGTTATTCCTCTGTCCTTGTTCTTTTGGACCTCTCAGCGGCTTTTGATACTGTGGACCACAGTATCATGCTGCGACGTCTCGGTGAGTTAGGAGTGGGAGGTACTGTTATGCGGTGGTTCTCCTCCTTCCTCACCGACCGTACGCAGTCTGTATTGGCAGGGGGACAGAGGTCGACTCCTAGACCCCTAACTTGTGGGGTGCCTCAGGGGTCGGTCCTCTCTCCCCTGTTGTTCAATATTTATGTGAAACCGCTGGGTGAGATCATTCGTGGCTTTGGGGTGGAGTTCCATCAGTACGCTGATGACACTCAGCTGTACATCTCCACCCCAGGTCACCCCAACGATGCCGTGGAAGTGATGTCCCAGTGTCTTGAGGCCGTGTGAGTCTGGATGGGGAGGAACAGGCTCAGGCTCAATCCGTCCAAGACCGAGTGGTTGTGGCTTCCAGTGTCCCAATATAGCCAGTTGACACCATCACTGGCTATTGAGGGCTATACATTGGCACCGGTGGAAAGGGCTCGCAACTTGGGCGCCCTCCTGGATTCATGGCTGTCTTTGGAAGATCATATGATGGCCGTGGCCAGGGGGGTTTTTTATCAAGTTTGCTTGATACACCAGTTGCTTCCCTTTCTAGATCGGGACTCGCTATGTACAGTCACTCAAGCAGTCATTTCCCGCCTGGATTACTGCAATGCTCTCTACATGGGGCTCCCTTTGAACCGCACCCGGAGACATCAGTTGGTCCAGAATGTGGATACGTGGAGGATATGGGGGTTGGGGGTCATGCCCACGTGACCCCCCTCCTGCACGAGCTGCACTGGCTTCCTTTGGTCTTCCGAGTGCGTTTCGGTTACTATCTTTAAAGCGCTCCATGGCTTAGGACCGAGGTATCTGCAGGATCGCCTGTTACTGACCAATATCTCCCACCGATCAGTACGCTCCCACAGAGAGGGTCTCATTGGGGTGCCGTCAGCCAGGCAATGCCGACTGGCGACCCACAGGGGTAGAGCCTTCTCCGTGGCAGCGCCGACCCTGTGGAACGAACTCCCCCCGGAGATATGCACAATTTCGGATCTCCG
The DNA here is from genome assembly GCA_032468095.1 of Pareas carinatus. Lineage (NCBI taxonomy): Eukaryota > Metazoa > Chordata > Lepidosauria > Squamata > Pareidae > Pareas > Pareas carinatus. Next base: position 131,435 of record JANHFO010001944.1, on the reverse strand, counting down.
GGTCTTTTGGCGTGCACTTAAGACCCATCTCTTTATTCAGGCTGGGCTGTCCTGATTCCTCAAATGATTTTAGGCTGGTTTTAATTGTTTTTTTTGTAATTTTAAATTTAGTTTTTAATTTTTAATCAGCCTTTCATTTAATCATTTTATATTGTCATTTTTAACCTTGTTAATATACATTTTTATATGGCTGTTCACCGCCCTGAGTCCTTTGGGAGTAGGGCGGTACATAAATTAAATTTTAAAATAATAATAATAAAAACAATTCCAATAAAAGGGGAAAAATTAGGACAACCCAGCCTGAATAAATAGGTAGGTTTTGAGGGCACGGCGAAACACTCAGAAGTCCGGGATTCTATGTATCTCCAGAGGGAGTTCATTCCACAGGATTGGGGCTGCCACAGAGAAGGCTCTACCCCTGGGGGTCGCCAGCCAACATTGTCTGGCCGACAGCACTCGGATGAAGCCCTCTCTGTGGGAGCATACTGGCCCATGGGAGGTAATTGCTGGTAACAGGTGATCCTATAGATACCCAGGCCCTAAGTCATGGAGCGCTTTAAAGATGGTAACCAACACCTTGAAGCGCACCCGAAAGACCACAGAAAGTCAGTGCAGCTCACGCAGGAGAGGAGTCACATGGGAATGACCCCTCGTCCCCATAATCCCCCACACGGCCGCATTCTGGACCAACTGAAGTCTCCGGGTGGGATTCAAGGGCAGCCAAATGTAGAGAGCACTGGAGTAGTCCAGGCAGGAAATGACAAGTGCTTGAGTGACTGTACATAGCGAGTCCTGATTAAGAAAGGGGCGCAACTGGCAAATCAGGTGAACCTGATTAAAGGTTACCCTGGCCACGGCCATCATATATTCTTCTAGAGACAGCCATGCATCCAGGAGGACACACAAGTTGCGAGCCCTTTCCATGGGGGCCAATATATTACCTCTAATAGCCAGTGATGGTACCAGCTATCGGAACACTGGAAGCCACAGCCACTCGGTTTTGGATGGGTTGAGTCTGAGCCTGTTCCTTCCCATCCAGACCCACACTGCCTCAAGGCACTGGGACATGACTTCAACGGCATCGTTGGGGTGGCTGGGGGTGGAGATGTACAGCTGAGTGTCATCAGCGTACTGATGGAACTCCACCCCAAAGCCACGGATGATCTCACCCAGCGACTTTACATAAATATTGAACAGGAGAGACGAGAGGACTGACACCTGCGGGATGCCGGGAGGTCAACCTCTGCCCCCCTGTCAATACAGACTGTGACCGGTCGGAGAGGTAGGAGCGGAACCACTGTAAGACGATTCCGCCTATTCCCAACCCCTCCAACCGAGGGGTTGGGAATACCATGGTCGATGGTATCAAAAGCTGCTGAGAGGTCTAATAGGACCAGGATTGAGGAGCAATCCCTATCTCTGGCCCTCCAGAGATCATCAACCAATGCGATCAATGCTGTTTCCGTGCTGTACCCGGCCCGATTCCTCCAGGTGCCTCGGGAGCTGGTACGCAACCATACTCTCTACAACCTTCACCAAAAAGGGAAGATTTAAGTTCTTTTTAATCAGGTAAGATATCCTCTGGAGTAGGATTTTAGTAACTCACCCAGGTGGCAAGATGTTGATTGCAAGCTTTTTTCCCCTAAGCTGCATTTATTCTCACTTCGGGCTCGTCTGCAGTTAAATGCTGCGAAGCTCACACCACAGGATTGTAGTTCTTCTGAGGGGTCCCTTTCCAGTCCCACGGTGGTTGCCACCTCCACTGGGACTGTGGAACATTTCTTCCATTCATTGCCTCTCCGGGACAACTTTAGGGTTGGATTCAGGCATGGAACCGATTCGATCTACAATTTGTCAGGCAGTTTGACTTGGGTGCTTTTTGAGTCTGCTGCCTCACCACCACACCATCTGCCGGAAGTCCTTATATTAGATGTTATTGGTCAGTCACCACAATAACATTTTATATAGAGAAAGAAAGATATTCATATACAGTATATTCATTTAATAGTTTTGTAATCTAGCATTTTATTCATTCAATAATGTCAATTCATTTTAAACTTTCAAATTTCTGAATATTCTACTATTTGCATTTATAATGTTTTTTTTTCATTCAGATCATTTTATTTATGTATAACAATCATCTCTGCGGTATCTATACTTCTTAACCTAATCTCCTTAACACTTTCACAAAAATTATGTAAAATGATGATCAATTATTATCTTAAAAAGATACTATATATTAGTGGAATTATTTTTGGCTAATGTCATGTGAAACAATGAATAGATGCTACCTTTTGCTAGTCATGTTTCTTCAGAGCAAATTGAATTTAAAACTGGATGTAATATCCTTATATGATGCTTGTATTCAGGGGAAGCGGTATTGTGATTTTGCTGGATTCATTCATTTATATCTTATCTTTTCTCATCTTTGAACTAAATTAATGTTTATGTGAGTGTGTCTGTTTGTGTATATGGATGGATGGATAGATGGATGGATGGATGGATGGGGGAGGGAGACAGACAGACAGACAGACAGACATAGACAAAGACAGATAGAGACAGATAGACAGACCTACAGACAGAAGATAAGCTGTTGAGAAGATCCTCAATTAATGAGTAGAAAGACAGTGAGAAAATAGGAGTTATCTCTGAACACTGCCTAATTTAGAAAACTATCCTGAATAGAGGAAAATGTCACCACCAATAGCAACCATTATATAGATGAGTGTTGATAACCTTCTCCATAGTTATTTGAATGTTTATAGATTTTTTCCTGATTTACTAATAATTCTAGAGAAATATCTGTTATATTGTATCTGGCATCCATAAAAATGAACGATATATGTCTTTAAGTTAATTAGCCATCTGAATTCAATGGACAAATACCTGAAACTTTAGTTTCTTATATTACAAAAAGTTGATTTGTTTCATTATATTTGATTAGATCAAGATCTACTTAGAACCATTAAAATTAATTGAATGCAAATTAATCTTTCAATTGCTGCTCAGCTGTGAACTTTTCTCTAATTTCTTATTTAATATCAGGCTTATTTATTTCTGCTTATTTAATATCAGAGAGTTTTAAATACATAAAAACAAGCATATAAAAATGTAAAAATCACTGTGGAAAAATGTATGCTATTGTTTTAGATATAGTATACTAAATACTATACAAGAATCATTGCATTTAAGGTAGCTGTATCATAATTCTCGGATGTTATGAACTTTTTTGGGTTTAAAATAACACTTAAATTCTTGCTATTTACCAAACAAATTGAATTTTGGTTGCCAAGTCAAGTGGCAGGATTTACCAATACAAACTAGGTATTAATACAATATGCATATTAGCAACTGATAGCTATGGTGATAGAAGAAAGGTACATTTTTAGAATATGGGATTACCAATGTTTTAATTTAATTTCATTAAAATGGTAAATAAGCATCTAGGTTAATTTTTAGTTGTAACAGTTTTCTAAAAAACATTGTGCTCCTCTGCCTTTCTTTTTTGCAGCTTATATTATGCAGCAAAACTTAATGTAATCAACTGGTCATTTCAGATTCAGTGCGAACGGCATAAAATTAGAGAGCAAACAGCTTTCTAACATATTTACAGGAGATAACGGGAGGGCTTCACTCATGTGTAAGTTAGAACTGAAGACATTATTTCTATTTATAATAGATATTTGTCTCTGGCTGATAACCTGATGCTATGCTTTTATTCCTCCTAATTTGACATCTCTCTTTCCAATCACTTTATCAATAATAATAAAAAGGCAAGAAAGAGAGGCCCAGACTGGGCTTTTTAGTGCCTTGCTCTCTACTACAGATGGGTCCCTCTGATCCCCTGTGTAATATCTGCTGCCTCAAATGTTGCAAGATCCCCATGGCTCTTCAATTACTTTCCTTGGCCTGTCAAGACTCCAGCATCTCAAATTCAGTTACGTGGTGTTTGGACCTCCGCCAAAGGCTGGCCTATGCTCCTAATGACAGTCAGCTGAGGGGACACTGAAGGGGCCAGATTTGATTTGCTATTCCTCTAATTTGATTAGGGGAGCAGGGTTTTTATTTTCTCCAAAGTTAGCAGTAGCCAGGATGAATGATAGCCAAAGGATGAGCTGTCAATGTCAACAAAGACTTAAAACAAAATAACACTACTACTACTAATAATGGAGGGGGTGTTATTTATATAAAAAGCTTACCAAAATGGAAGGGGGGAGCCTTTTGGTTTCAATACATGCAGCACAAAACAACTAAGTCAATTGTTTTGGTAACAACATTCTGTTTTCATTCTCTGCTATTACACAGATTGCCTATTATAACCACAGAAATTCCCTAGAGTTTTTCATTTTAAAATTTCTGACTTAGCCTTCTTTTTAAAGGAAATGCATATCAATAGTGACTTTTCTGGATTTTCGTTGTGATTGCTCTTGGGTCATGCATCCTTATCGCCAGACAGTTTTCTTAGTTTACAAAACTATATAACAATATATCCATGCTCACTGCCAAAATGGATTTAGGATTGGCCAGATGCTTTTGCATCACTTTATTCCCATGCTCCTCTTTCTAAGATACAGATAGGAACAATGTTCCAAGCACATTCTTCCTGACAGGAGGTTAATATTTCTTTCTTCTTGCTCTCTCAAAGGATATGAGACTAGGGAAGTAGATAGGAGAGAAAAAGGAAGAACAGAGAGAGGAATGTATATTTTCTTGATCTTTGAATTGAACAGTAAGACAGTAAGAATCTTTACTTAGAATCACAGTTATTTTGTAGACCAAGAGGAAGCTCCAGAATAGCTGGCTGACCTACTATGTTGTCCTGAAATTATTCTTTTGTGTAGGCAATAGCTATTTTGTCTCACAATAAAATGTAAGACCTTATAGAACAAAATTTAGCCACATTCAGAGAAACTACATTGTACTGATCTGATAACAGCAAATGTACATAAAAAACCTACTATTTCTAAGGTATTTTACCAGGTGAGGTGTTATAAAGTGAGCCTGTGACTCCTTATGAAAAGTATATTATAGTAGGACATCAGCTGTAGTATCATTAATCCCTTGTGCACAGGACCACAGTCACAGCTCATATGAAAACATTTATATTAACCCTTCAATACTGCTGTAGGAAATGCATTGAAGTGTGCTAAAGCTAATGCCCTTTGGAGTTTGGGAACAGTTATACAATATAAAATCTCACTGCTTTAGAAAAGAGTTTGACTGCTGAAAAAACATTCTTAGAAAGAGCAGACTGATCTTGTTGGATTTCCAGGTCTTTGAGGCATTATTTAAATGCATGCTCATTTCCCATCATTAAGAGTGTTTCCTTGAAAAACTAAAATACTGAAGTTTTTTGTGAAATGATCCTAAACCAATCATGAAGGTAGATGAATAAATTCCATTGAAACCAGAGGAACTGGACAAATTGCATCTATATTATTCCAGTTGTTTTTCTTACCCCATATCCATATTCATATTTTATTGCAACCTTACCAAGTTTCTCTTAATTACTCCTGTATCAAGATATCTTCAATACAAATAAATTACATTCAAAAATTAAGCAATTGGAGAAAAGCATTTTACCTAAATATTTGAAGAAGTTTAACGAAGATTCCAATCATTGTTTTTATTTATATATTTCTTTTTAGTGCAGTATTTCTACACCATTGAAATGTTTGTAAAATTACCAAGATCATATACAATCTTTTTCATGGTATTGGGAAGTCATAAAAACTTTGAATACAATCGATTATTAGAGTCTGGATTGTACAAAGGGAGAATCAATACTTTCAAACTATGCCCAGTTATAAGATCTCTGATCTGCAGGTTTTTGGCCTGAGAATAGTTTCAAGATGAGATAAACCTCTGAAGATTATAGGATGTCCCCAGTCAGTATATACAGCTTGCAAACATAAAAGGAAGAGAGTCAATGTACAAAAGATCCTACTGCAAGGAGATTGAAAACATGATCTCCATGTTTTTATTTATTTCTAGTTAATCTATTGCCCTCTAAAAACAAATGCCTTACTCTCCCCTTTATATTTTCAAGGAACATATAAAGACATGTAGATTATATATATGTGGAGGCGAAAGAGAAGGAGTTAGGGAAAGACTGTTCATCCAGTTCAAGTCATCAATGACTTTTAAAGTAAGTAGACCTAGTTTTCTCTGTTTCTTTCTAGCACAAGTCTGTATTTGCCACAGACTTTGGGAAAATCTCCTTTTCAATATCAGACCAGTAATTGGCTAAGATCACAGACAAACATAATACAGTTTCAAGAGCATGGGTTTCTAGATATTTCATAGGCAGCTACACCTATATTCTCATTTTTTTCCTGTAAATAATTAATAATTGAGCAGACTCCAGTGGACAACTCACTTTGTCTCTTTTATTCCATTTCTATATTACAGCTTATGGTTCTCTAGGAACACATTTTGTCTCTAGATCAGAATTGTCCTTGGGATATTTCTCTCCCCCCCTTGTCTCCTTGTCTTTTTACTACAGTGTCTATTAAAGGCCTCCAGTCTTACCCCAATGTAGAAAGAAGAACCCTGGCTTTTTTCACTTGCGCCACATTATCACAGAAAGGTGGATTAGAACTTATCTTAGCTCTGCTTTCTTTCAGGGCTCCTTGGCAACACAACCAGCAAGATATAAATAAGTGCTCAAAAAAATTAAAAAAAGAAAAACAAGGCATATATGCAAAGCAATGAAGTACAAGTGTATTAGAAGTATAGAAACTTACAGCAAAAGTGGTTGCAGAAATACCGCAAGCTCAAGCTTTCAAGGTCAACATAGCAACGCATGCCACGGAAACCTAAGACTTCCCAAGCCAATATTAGATGGGCCTGGGTTGAAAACCTCTGATACTAAAATCAAAGAGCAAAAACTGATCATTACAAGCAAGTTAAAAGTCTAACTCATTCATTTTAGTCAGTAAACGAAAGTGCAATTCAAAATAAGGTTTAGATCCATGTTTCTCAACACAATACCTTCAAAATAGATTGGATACCAGTTCCACCACCTCTATCCAAACTTGTGTTGTAGATATAAGAATGGTAAAATAAATTGACTAAGAGAATATTTTTAAATGTAAATACAGATACAGCTGTTACTGAAAAATGCAAAGCTATTGGAAAAGAGCACCAGTCACCCCATAATTCCATATGAATTTGACTATTACATCAGCAAATCATAAACCAATCTTTTTCAATAAGCAATAAATACTGATTCTGACATTTGGATCACTAGGTATTTAGGGTAGTGCTTCCATTATCTTACAGAGGCTTACAAGCAATAATGCACAAATTAAAAAACAACTGAGGATCTATATTCAAATACCAAAAGATCAACTATATCAAAACTAAGACAGTAATCTAGAATACATAGTATAAATATATATTTATTAAGACAGAAAAAATGGGAGATTTCCAACTATACTAATAGATGGTCCAATAATATAATAGGAATAAAAGGTGTAGAAGAAGAAAGGATCTACAAATATTCAGACCAAAAGTCTAAAGGCCATAAAATGTGAAACATTCACATATGGCTTGTTGCTATGGGACTGAAAACCTTGTTTTTCTTTTAAGCTTTCCAATTATTTTAGAGAACCTTACATGGAAATGTATGTATGTAAGATTCATACAGATCAAGGTAAACCTTCTTTAGGCAAAAGGTTGCATTCAGTCTTGTGTGCATGCTGAGAAGCAGATTCTAAAAGTCGGCAGGGTCCAGAGGAAAATGGACAAGGCAGAAACAAAAAAGATAATATACTTTCATAATAAATTTGTTAGATGGGTGTCCCAAGGAACGAAGCGGAGGCACTACTGTGTTCAATGGTTTATTAGGATATGGTGGTCGGGATCAGTAGTGGGGCAGCACAGGCTGGCTGCTCCTTATATGCCTGGGTCAGGGTGGCAGGCTGCCAATCGGGGGGCTGGCATTT
>JANHFO010001944.1:0-13565 GCA_032468095.1 Pareas carinatus | reverse complement strand
AGACAAAAATGCCAAATCCAGTCTCAAAATCTGGCAGACTGTGCGATGAACAATAATAATAATAATAATAATAATTTATTAAATCTATATGCCTCCCCCCAGCTCCTAGTGATTCTGGATGGATTATAGCCTGTATCCCACAGCTATCTGGTTCTTCTACAGTCATTTGGAGAGATGTTGCTCTCCAGTAAATATACAACATCAGCAGGAAAACCCATAAATAGGTTAATAATGTGGTTGGAGGCTAATGGTAACTCCTTCTCTATGTGGATTCTGCCCTGTATATGAAGATCACTGTGTAGTTATTTGGTATTACACAGCTATCTGTTCTACCCCAAGCAAAGTGAATGTGACAAGGGCTCCTTAAATTATGCATAGAAAGCTTAGCAATCTTGAATCCTTTAATTTCTCCATGTCTGTAGTATAAAAGGAAATGCCAATGTTCCCCACTTATAGATTTTGTAAAGTAAAATCTCCCAGCAAAGCTAAGCAAGTGAAAGAAAAATTAATTGTAAAACATCAGTCACTATATCGCCCAGTAAAATTAACAACCCAATTGCTCTAGTAAACCTAAAGATTAGCTTCTCTGATTTCTAGAGTTTGGCAACTGACCTTTTAGATTTTCGCTCAAGGCTCCGGAGGTTGGAAGTCAAGCATGCAAAGGGAGGGTTTTGTGTCAAAGAAACAACATTATGTTGTTGCTCCAGGCATTGATTATGAGTTAAAATAGTGGGCCTTAATTAAGCCCTGTATGAAACACAAGACAGATTCTTGGCTGCATTCCCTCCTCCCCAAATTCTGATCAGCTTCCATTAAAAAAATTATTTGTTTTGTCTTGTTTTTCAAAAACCCCATCTCTGCCTTGTTTTTCAAAAACTCCATCTCCTTATAGAGACATTCCTTGCGGTTGAGATTTCTGTACATAACACTAAAGCCTAGGCTGTCTTCAAGAGAAACAACCAAAACAATTCCCCTGGTTTGACTAGAGGAAGCATTCAAAAGCTTTCACTTTCACATCCATAGTTCCTTATCCTTGTGATTAGTATCAATGAGTGTTTAGATGAGGTTTTCTGAAGGTGGCTTGTAAAAATTCATATTAGCTACTGTTAACTACAGTTGAGCGTAAATTATTTCCAGAGGATGGGAGAATAACAGAATCACATAGTTGAAAGAGACCTTGGAGATCTAGTCAGACCTCCTGCTCAAGCAGGAGATCCTATACCATATGTGTTGTGCCGAACCATAGTTTATTTATGAACTTGATCCTTGTGTGCTCCAGATGTTTTGGATTATAATTGGCTTCTTCTTTACTCAGTTTAGTCAATAGTAAGAGTTGATGAAAATTGTAGTCCAAAACACAGGGAAAATATAGTGAAAAAGGCTGCAGCCTGATGAGAGAGTACGGCCATTGTCAGGTGCCAGTTCAATTAAAGAATAGAATTTATTGAACAAGTGTGTCTGGACACACAAGGAATTTTTCTCTGGTGTAAATGTTCAATACTTACATACAGGCTACAATTGACAGTGGCTAGAATCCTACAATACATTCATTATCATAAAGTACATTCATCATGTCGTGTATGAAATTAGGTGCATTTATAATCATACAGTATATTCATCATATCATCGTGCTATGAAGTACAATCATCATGTCACAAAGCATTTCATCATGTCACGTGTCAAAACATTTGTGCCAAACCATGTCACAAAACACATGCATCATGCCATACAATTTTTTTTATAGGTTTGAGACAGTCTATATTGAACAGTCATAGAATACTAGTAATCACTCTACAAGCCAAACTAGAATACTAAAGGACACAACTATTATATTTTATTTATTTATTTAATTTATTTATTTAAATTTATACCCCGCCCGTCTCCCGCAGGACTCAGGGCGGCTAACAGGCCTAATAAAAACACAATACAGTACAACACAGTAAAAACAACATTAAAAATATTACATAGGACCTAATTAAAAGATGGGAGAAATGATAAAATAATTTCCATCCGAATCATAAAAATAACTAAAACATTTAAAACCAGTTCAAAGCCCAAATTTAAAACAGGAGGACTAAGGTATTAATACCTTAAACAGGTTGTTCTCAACTTAGACCAGTTGTTTAGCGATCAAAGTTAAGATGGACCCAAAAAAGGAGACTTACAATCTGGATCTGAAGTTCTGATGCTTGCCCCAATTTTGTTGTCATATGACCTCACTTTGAGCACTTGGTAGCACTGGTGCATTTTAAGATGTAAGCAGCAGTTAATGTCATACAAATAAGAGAATGGGTAATAGGTAGTAAGTAATAGGAAAGATTAGAAGGCTAATAATGATATATTTCTACTAGGCATTTTAAAAGTGTTCTGAAGTTAGTTGTTTAGCAGATTGATGGCATGGAGGAAAAAACTGTCCTTGTGTGTAGTTGTTTTGGTTTGTAATGGCCTGTATCGGCATCCAGAGGGAAGAATTTGAAACAGAATATGTCCAGGGTGTGAGGGATCAATAATGATTTTTATAGCTTTTTTTGGCTCGTGCAGTGTATAGTTCTTCAATGGAGGGAAGGTTTGTAACAATAAATTTTTCTGCAGTTCTAATTATCCTTTGAAGTCTGTGTTTATCTTGTTTGGTTGCAGTGCCAAACCAGATAGTATCTGAAATGCAAATAATGGGCTCAATGATTTCTTTGTAGAATTGTGTCAGGAGTTTCTTGGGCAGTCTAAGCTTTCTAAGTTGCCTTAGAAATAATATTCTTTGTTGTGCTTTTTTAATGATATTTTTTATGTTAGCTGACCATTTTAGATCTTGAGATATTATGGAACCTAGAAATTTAAAGGACTGTATCATTGATACTGTATTGTTTAATATTGTGAGTGGTGATATGATAGAAGGGTTTCTCCTAAAATCGACTATTATTTCTACAGTTTTGAATGAGTTCAGTTCAAGATTGTTTTGGCTGCACCACAGGGCTAGTTGTTCAATTTTTTGTCTGTAGGCAGATTCAACGTTGTCTCGAATGAGGTCAGTCATTGTTGTATCATCTGCAAATTTTTGTATTTTGACAGAGGGGTCTTTCAAGGTGCAGTCGTTCGTATATAGGGAGAAGAGAAGTGGAGAAAGCACACAGCTCTGATGTGCTCCTGTGCTGATTGTATAGGTATCTGATGTTATTTTGCCTAGCTTCACCTGCTGCTTTCTGTCTGTTAGGAAGCTTATAATCCATTTGCAGGTTTCGTCAGGCACAGCTAACTGAGTCAGTTTGGTTAGAAGAATATCTGGAATGATGGTATTGAATGCAGAACTGAAGTCCACAAAAACTCTTGCATATGTTCTTGAAAGATCTAGATGTTGAAGTATGTAGTGTAGAGCCATATTAACAGCATCATGTACTGATCTGTTTGCTTGGTAGGCAGATTGCAAGGGGTCTAGTAGTTGGTCTGTGATGACCATCACTAGTTTTTCAAAAGTTTTCATAATTACAGATGTCAGTGCAACTGGTCTGTAGTCATTTAGCTACTTGATGGTAGATTTCTTTGGCACTGAGATGATTGTTTGAAGCAAGAAGGAACATAGCACATCTCTAGTGATTTATTAAAGATGTGGGTGAAGATTGAGGCTAGTTGATCAGCACAAGGTTTTATGTAGGCAGGGGTTACTTTATCTGGTCCTGGTGCTTTTCCAGATTTTTTCTATGAAATAGATCTTGCACAGCCTTTTCTGTGATTACCAGACGAGGTTCACACAAAAAGATGGAGTTTGTAGTGAAAGGCATGGCTGCTGTTGGTGTTTCTTGGATGAATGTGATGGTGATAGTTGATAGTTGTTTTCTTTCGAACCTACATATTTAGATCATCTGCTAGTTGTTGGTTCCCTTCAGCATGTGATGGAGGTTTGCTGTAACCAGTGATATTTTTAAGAGTTTTCCACATATTTGCTGGTTTATTCTTTGAGAGCTGATTGATCAGCTTTTCAGAGCAGCTTCTTTTTGCTGCTTTGATCTATCTTGTTAATACATTTCTGGCTTGATTGTATAGAGGTTTATCTCCAAGCACAAATGAATACTGTTTAACTTCAGATAAGAATTAGTTCTAGTTGGCAAAGGACTGAACCACTTCTGAGTAAAAAAAATACTATCAGGGAAAACACTCTGTACTTACAAGCTAAAGAAGAAGAAAAACTATACTACTCAATCTTAAAACAAAATTCTAGTTTTCAGCTAAATGAGAACATGAATACAGTTCAGAAACAGAGGATCCAAATAGAACTGGTCATTCAGAAAGGATATTCAGTTAGCTCTGTTTCCCATCTCAACTCTTTTTACTGTCTGATAATATGTCTGCCAATGCTCATAAAAGACAAATTTGGATGTCTCTGCATTAATAATAACCCAGAACATTTGGGAATCAGACATTCCTAGATAACATTCTTCATTTTTGGTTTGGTATTCAAGGACATGGCCAAGAATATAGAAAATATCCTGCAAAAGATAAGTGGTATTGAAAGAAGCCAGCTGTGCTAGTCCTCCCTTAGACACTTTTACACTGAAAGAGAAAAATAACAAATGAAAGAGATTCCACTGCTGCTGCGGGCTACTGAAAAGAGATTATTTCCCCAGGAAATTGGGATCTCGATAAAATAAACTATTCAAGAATTCTGCTACATGATAAAGCTATTTGCCATTGCAAAGTCAACACCTGACCAGATCCACCAGAGTACTCAGAAAGTTCCAGTCTGATATTCAAGTGGTAAATACTATTATTTGTATGTCCCTTAGTCAATACTTAGAGATTGTGGAATGACTATGTTACTATATTTGGAACATCCCAGATCACCAACCTTGTCTCCCCTGTCCCTCCTCGGAGGCTTGGCCCATTAACACCAGGGGCCCATCTTGATGACAGGTCCCACGATCAAGAGAGATGGCATGCGGCCAATTCCCCCCTCCTTCCCAACTCCCTCTCCCTCTTCCCATTCCCTTCCCCTCATATCACATATTTTGTAAATATTGTTAAAGTTCAATGTTAAATATTTATGCTATCTGTACACCGCCCTGAGTCTTTCGGGAGAAGGGCAGTATATAAATCTAAATAAATAAATAAAATAAATATACTACACTTATCTGTTTATTGCAACCCATATTTTCTTAAGCAGCATAGACTGCATGGGATGCTTTTCTGTATTATCATCTACAACAAACATATAAAGTAGGTTGAACTGAGATACCATGATTGCCCCAAACTCTCCCATTGCAGTGCAGAAAGGGAGGGGGCACTTGAATCTAGCTTTTATCAGTCCTCATCCATCATTTATATTAATTTACAAAAATATTACTTAATTTTTACCAATGATGCGCCAGGTAAGTTTGCTATTGGTCATAAAATTATTTATTAAAAAATCTATTATAAATTTAAAGCCCTGAAAATTTCCCTAAAACTGTCGACTGAGATTAAAAGAGTTTGTCCTATTCAATCATGACATAAAAACAGATTTACTACAACTATACTACTACATTTACAACAAAATACCCCTTTTCCATTTCAGACAATAAGTATATGTGTGTGCCTCTCACCAAGATTACATCATTGGATTTCTTTGGATCAAAGCTTCTTTCTTTGGATAACTGATACAATGAACATTCACCAATGGAACATAAGAAACACTTCTCAAAACAATTTTTCTATGTAACAATTGATCAATTCACAAAGTGTTGATGTTTGCATCTTTTTTAAAAATTAGCAATTACATTATTTTCCATTCATTAGACTTGAGAGAGATCAGCACATGGTTAGATGTCAAAATGTCAGGCTATCATATATTAGACCTTCATGGTTGATGTATTCAATAGAAGAAATTAATGTAAGGAACTTACACTAATATAAAAGCTTAAAGTGAGTTTGATGGACATACTAAGAAAATGTGAACAAGATTACAGTTTTTAAATAATCTGATGGGTTAAGGAGTATATATATATAAAAGTGTTAAAAATAAATGTGTACAGGGTGCATTCTTTTTGAAGTCAGTGTGTTGCATTAAATTGCTCTGAAACAGCAATATTATGCATTTTGATGTAGGATGTAAGCTTAGTCTTTATGTAGTTCCTATTAATGTTCATGTCACTTACAGCACATCCTTTCAATTCCAATTGCAGTCAGCTTTAACCTACAGTAGCTATGTTAGCAACACTGCTGAACATTTTCATTTGGCATATTTTGTAATCACGGCTTGCATTGTTAAGTTTACAGCTCAGTCTATCAAGCAAACCTAGAAAAACTTGTTTTTTTTAAAAAAAGGACAAGTTTACTATATGGCAACAGCACATGGTATGAATACAATTACAGCAATGTTTCTCAACATTTACTTCACCACACACTCTCTTTAAATACATTTTGTGGCCATGGACCCCCAAGATTTAACTCAAGATTTAAATCATAACATTTCTTTAAGACTTAGCAGACCCTCTGTGACATCTAGGCCCTTCCAGGGGTCCGTGGACTAGAGTTTGAGAACCACTGTTTTACAGTATACCGATTTTGCATGGGCTGTTTTTGAAAATTAGCTTGATAGAATCCTTATTCATACACACAGAAAAACAAACCATACCATTATTTTAATGTTTTTACTTAAGTTTTTCTTCAGAAATAGAGAATGTTTGTTAAAGCCTTTATGAATAGAAATCTGTATCTTCGTTGTTACAGCAGGCAAAAAATACTGGACAGATAACTCCATTCATGTCCTACCTTATAAAGTGCCTTATTTATTTTGTGTTGATATATTTATTAGTAAAACAAATTTGTATCTCAGCTAATGAGATGAAATTTAGTCATTTTGTTCTAGAAACACTAAACAATTATGGATTAGCACTACATTTAAATCCCAAGTCATGTAGAATATTTTTTAATGTTTTCTCTGGAAAGACATCACGATAAGTAGTCATTAAGAGTCGGGACTGAGTGAATTGCACATAATGCCCAAAACACTTACAATACTGTATCTTACATGTTTTTGTGATTGCTACAATGCACAAATAAATTATTTATATTTTCTTAACTGTTATTTAATCTGCTGTACATAACTCAGAAATTTGCGTGATTGCGTTTTAAAGAGTAGAATAAGCTTAATTTGGAAAAGCTTCTGTGCTTTTTGTGTTAAAGTGATGACCCGAGAAACGTTGCAACATGAAGTTACCATGAATGGGGCCAGAGATGCTCCACAAGAGTTTTCTCTCGACTTCAAAGGCAGCGCAATATAGTGAAAACCAAACTGTGTCACAACGTTTCTTTATGAGCATGAAGCCTTGGCTGTTTTGCTATTAGCTCTGGTACCAGAAAAAGAGAGCAAGGAGGAGCTTGTGAGGTCCCGTTGTTTAAATGTTGCAATCTCCATGCAATCTCCAAGGGATAGCGCCCAGGCAGCCGTTTCACCTTCGTTTCTTACAGATTTTCTTTCCGCCATTCAGAGCAGCTCCTCCTCTCAGCTACCGTTTCCTCATCATGAACTTCCCTCCTTGAGAAACTGTGGGCACTCCTTCCGCACCTTCCTCGATGGGGCTGGAGTCCTAACCCGTGAAAGCCTCGCAAGACTACGCCTGCCCACGAAGGAGTCCTATTTCGCAATTAAAATAGCTCTTGCGAAGTAACCATGGCACCCATCTTTGAGGTGGGCAAAATCTTTTATTTTATTTTGCCGCTTCCTTTGCGGAAACTGTAACCGATTCTACACAGGATCGTGTTATCTACAGACTAGCAATAAATATATACCCAGGATCGGGAAGATAAAAGCACCACAAACAGCTTATATTCATAAATATAACTTAAATTTCATGATGGAGAAATGTGCCCGAGATAAAGATGGAGGACAGTGCCTTAATGGCTGGAACAGAAAAGAAGGGAGGGAAAAAACTGATGGCGGACAAGATTAAACATTGTCGGGGTGGAAATTCTCGCGATATTTTAGGCGAGGCCGGAAGAGGGTGAAGACAGGGAGGCGGCGGAGTCTCCCAGCCCCTTAGTCCTCTCAGTACGTGTGCGTAGGCGTCATTAGGCTGTTTGGCGGTTACGCAGCGGAGTCAGCGTTGGGGGAATTGGAGAATTGGTAGTGCGGCGGGAGTCGTAGCAGGAGCATCAGCACTGCTAGGTGAGGGAGGGGGTCATTTCTCTCCTTGCCGCCGCGGCTGAGTGGGAAGAACGTCAGCAAGAATAGCCGCCGCCGCCGCCGCCAGCATCATGGGTGAGTCTCCATCCCGATCTCCTTTCCGCTGCTGGGGCAGGGCGGGAGTGGAAGTGCCGGCTCGGGTGAGGGCGGTGACAGATGGGGGAGCAGGTCCCGGGCCCGTTCAGGCACCTTCAACCCCTTTCTTCTCCCCCACCCCCGCTGCTTCCCTTGGCGGTGAAATCGGCAGCCCGGGCCGAGCCTCGGCTGTCCGCGCTTGCTCCTCGCCCTTGGCGGAGGCTCGCGCCTTGTCAGTAGTTAGCCCAAACCGCATTTCTTCCTCCTGGCTCGCTCCTCTTTCGACTGAGAGAGAGGCCAGGCTGCGGGGACGGGCAGACCTCGCCACAGCCTTCCTCCGATTCCCTCGGGGCTTTCGGCTGAAGCCCGCTTTCTTTCCAGAGCGAAAGTCTCCCTCCACTTTTGTTCACCGCATCTCGGCGGCTTCTCTCTCGACTCCCCGCCCTGCTCCCTCATTCAAATTCTTCCTTCCCCTTACCGGCCCTGTTTCCCTTTCTTCCACTGAGCTTTTTCGCTCGAGCTTTCGAGTTCTCCCACTCTGAAAGGGGAGAATCGCTGGCTGGAGCCTTCCGGCGCGCGGACTCGTTTCCTGCGTCTTGTTTTACGGCGGGCACTTTCTGCGACTCCCCTTCATTTTTAATGCAGGAAACTAAAACGCTCGAAAACCGAACCCGCTCCTCTGTGGTGCTTTCTTTTTTCCTTTGCGCCCGTTCTCCCAAACAATTCCTTTTGGGATGGATAGAATTTGTTAACAGGAATGCATCATAGAACTTTGGGGGTACTAAGAGGAGATTAGGAGATATCAAAAAATCGCGAAAAAGGAAGACCGAAATGAAAGTGTACTTGGCAGCATAAACAAATCGGACACATTGCTGTTTTCTCTGTAGTTACAGTACTCTTCCATAAGTTAAAATTGCTACCATTTTCAAAAGCTACGTTTGGATGGGAAACTTTTAATTGTACTTGTGGCTGCATGTGATTTCATTCTGGTTGTTTGGTGGCACCTCGGATGAGCATTCCAGACTATGGTATGTAGGGTAATTTGAATTTTTCCATTGTGGTTCCATCTAGAAATTGATTTTTTAAGTTGTAGAATTTAAATATTCATTTTTTACATTTTAATGCTAATTTTTTTAAAGAAAGGAAATACTCGGCATTCATGCTAATATTTAGAACTGTTCTGATATACTGACTAATTTTCTAGTTCAAGAGTACTCATGTAAAGATTTGTATAACATTTCAGGTTCAATCAATACCATGAGCTTTGGATATACTTGATTCAGGTAAAACTTTAAATATGGCAGAAGTATTAAAACTTCACAGATTTGCTTTTCTTGAACTTATATCAGTGATTGTTACATGCATTCTAGTTAGATTGCTTCATTTTAAAACTGGCTTCAGGGGGATGGGAAGACTGATTGGCTGTTTAGGAGAAAGTTTAGGCGTACCTTGTTTTTATTCATAATTAGAGAACCGAAATGCCTTTTGATTTTAATAGTTTATTCTTACATGGCAAATTTTCATTCAGTTTAATGAAATATGTTATTCTGCTTAAATGCACACTTGTAGACCACAACAATTCTTCATGGGTTTTCAGTCTATAGGTTTGTTAATATTTTTTATTGTAAAAGTGGAGA
Source organism: Pareas carinatus (assembly GCA_032468095.1). Classification (NCBI taxonomy): domain Eukaryota; kingdom Metazoa; phylum Chordata; class Lepidosauria; order Squamata; family Pareidae; genus Pareas; species Pareas carinatus. The sequence goes on along the minus strand of JANHFO010001944.1, from coordinate 3,701 downwards.
GATTTAATCAGGAATGAATAGATGTATGCTGAAAGATAAGTACTAACCTATCACATTTCATTCATTACACACAAAGATTTTCCAAGATAATTATCGAAATCAGATATATCAAGAATATCTGCAAAAATCTGGACTAATAATGGATTAGATCCAGGTTTCAATGATGTTAGAGTTAATCTTGTGTATAAGAATGGAATTATTTTTGAACATGACTAATTTTTATGTCTAGGTTATCATACTTTTGGAAAAGGCCCTTTAGTCCAACCCCCTTCTCAGTGTAAAGTCCAAATTAATGCATTCTGAACAGCTGGCTGTTCATCCTCTGCATAAACACATCCAGTCTGGCAAGATTTGTCCTTGACAAATTTAAGTGACTTCTGATAAGTACTGCAGTGTTTCAAGATGCCTGGAGATTACTTTTTTAACTGTTGTATAATCTTCCTAGGTGTCTACATCTTTGTAATTTGTCTATGGTTCTTTAATCTCTTCTTTTTCATCTTTTTAAATACATATACATGTTTTCTTTGACCCATGTGATATTTTTCCCATTTTGTATGTTAGGAGTTCTCACACATTTTGGTCTCTGGACTCCTTTACATTCTAAAAAATAATTAAATATCCCAAAGAGTTCTGGGTTTTGCGGATTATATCTCTCAGTATTCATTGTATTAAAACTTGAGACATTTCAAAATATTTAACTCCATGAACCCCCAGAAAGTGTTTTGGAGACCACTTTGAGAACCTCTGTTCTAGGTAATAGAATCATACATTAAAGCTGTCTCAGCCCATTAGCTCTTTTTTCAATACTGAAACTGATATCATGTTGTTTATAACCAGCAATTATAGCAAACTGATAATGTGCAGAGTAAAGTTGTTACAATCATGTACTTGTGACACATTTATTTAAATTGCAGCATTTGCATTATGATAGAATTTTGTCACTTCTTTCATTCCGTCCAAAAATATCCATCACTGGGGATTAAATTTATATAAATTAGGTATTCTCTGACTGTAGTTCTGTCTCAAGCTTCTATCTCTTTATCTTGCTCTTCTCTGGTGCTTGGTGCAATTCTATCCCTTTGGAGAAGACTTCAAGCAGAGTTCCTTAGTGTTATTTGTCAGCATTTTTTGGATATCACTTGGCAGCTGGTATAATTGTTCATTTTTCTTCCATAACTTTTGATTATATTTGAATGAACTCCTTTGTTATTAGTGGTACTACTATATTTTACTTCCAATTCATTCTGAGCTTTTGCTTTGTAATTTATTTGTAAACTTACTTGATTATTCCCCTCTCTGTGTATATATAATGTTTTATTGAAAGTTTTAACAATGGTTAAAATAATAGTTAAAACAAAAACAAGAGTTAAAAAGCAAACTGATGTAGAACAGGAAAAAGGAAAGAAATAAAATTAAATATTCAAAAAGAGAAAAAGTAGTAGGAAAAAAAGGTAGAAGAAAGAAATGAAGCTTCAACAATCTTCTTTCTATCATTTATCCTGTCTAATCGTTAAAAGCCATAAATCACATTTACTTTTTTTTTGCACAAAAAAGTTCATAAGAGGTTTTCAATCACCAATAATGTAAATATTTTATCTAATGAAATAACTCAATTTACCCATTTCAGCAAGTTCTGTCATCTTCACCAACTTTCTTCATTATAAGTATTATCAAATCATTCCATGTTTGTACGTACATACATACATATCCCTTTCGGCCTCTCTCTTACTGCCTCTTTCTCCTTTTTCTCTCTCTCCCTCTTTCACCCTGCCTCTCCCCCTCCCCCTCTTTATCTCTCTCATTCTCCTTTCTCTCCCTGTTTCACCATCTGTCCACCTCCCTCTTTCTCCTCTTTGTCACCCTCTTTCATGCTCTCTCCTCCATCTCTCTCCTTTCTCTCTCCCTTTCATCCTGTCTCTCCCCCTTCCCCTCTCTATTTCTTCTCTTTGTCACCCTCTTTCACCCTCTCTCCTTTCCCCTTTCTCTCTCCCTCTTACCCTCTCCCCTCCCACTCTTTATCTCTCCGTGTTTCTCTCTTTCACCTTCTTTCACCCTACCCTCCCTCTCTTCATCTCTGTCCCCCTCTTTCTCCTCTCTCTCTCCCTGTCTCAACTTCTCCATCTCCCTCCCTCCCTGCCACCCTCTTTCTTTCTCCTTCTTTGCTTCTCTCAGCATCCTGGACCAAAGTGCTTTAGCGGTGGGGAGGAGTTGAGCTAACAGCTGAGATCAGCTGGCCCACAGGCAACGCTACAGCCATCAGCTTTTAGTGGTATTATCACCACTCCACCCGTTCTCTCTGTGCCTGCAGGCACCGCGTGGTCCTTAAATTATTGTGGCCAGGCCATTGTCCCTCGGCAGGCCACTGCACTGCCATTAAACTTTGCCGATTATCTTGACTTGTGTAAGGAAGTAAGCGCATGCGCAGTAGTTTCCTTGTCCGTGTAAGCGCATGCACAGTGGGTTTTTTTAAAAAAATATTAAATAATTGTTAAAAATTAATATTCAGAAAAATCGTTTCTTAGTGAGCGTCTAGATGGCAAGTCCAAGGTGTGTAACTAGTTTCATCTTTCTAATGTTAATGGGTTTAGAGATATCATGATGAGTCAGATAGTTAGTCAGTGAGTCCATGAATGAATGAATCGTTTTTGAGAAATATATATTTAGATATATATTGGAACCCAAACTTTTCTAGCTTTTTTATGTATCTGCCAATCAGGATATACCACTAAATGACATCGCTAGAGCCCATTGCCTTAGAAGAGTGAGGAAAATTCTCAGGGATGATTCATACTCTGATTCTACCATTGGGTAGGAAATATAGAAGTATAGGTAGCCATACAAACAGGTTAAAGAATAGCTTTTATCCATGGGCTGTCAAACTTTCAAACAAAAAATCATATAACAACGTGGTGTGGTTGACCTGTGGAGCCGGCACAGGTTCACATGGTGAAATAGGACTGGGTGTTTGTTATTTGGTTCACTGGACTAGGGATTCTTGTCTTTATCTTCACTGTGATTTGTTTCCATGTGTTGGGGGGGTGCCCGAATCTCATCTTACACATGTTGTATTATGACAATAAAGGTTTCAATTCAGAATAACACGATCCTCATTTACATTTCCAAATTTGTATGTCTTTGTATGTCTTAGATACTTTTTCTGGTGTCATATTCTCTTTAAGATTATAATGTAAATTTTAATCCTTTCAACCACATATTTCCCCATTGTTCCATTTGTATATTATAACCGAAGTTTTTAACCCACTTTATTGTACACAGGGTGGATTTGATTTAAATAAAGTCAATTTAAATCATGATTTAAATGACTAGTGAAAAGGCTTGATTTAAATCATTTTTTAAAGAACAACTGTCATCTCTGACCTGCTGTTGACTCACTGAAAATGACAGGTGCTCTTTAAATGTTAGAACTCTGACTCATTCTTGTTGGCAGTTAGAATATTTGCAAATGCAATGAAGGTTTCCTTTTTTGAATAATAAGCTGTCAGCTTAGTAAACATCAATATCGAGACTTCCGGTGGCTCCGCAGACGCTGCAAGACGGACTCTTTGGGTTCGCCAGCCCCGCGATCGCGTTAGCCGGAATATCAGCTGTCATGCGGCGGGAAAGCCTTTCCCCCGGGAGAAGAGGGAAAGGTGAGCAGCCAGATCTGGGTAGAGCTCCCCTAGGGCCCCTGAATTTATTCC
>JANHFO010001943.1:73141-83830 GCA_032468095.1 Pareas carinatus | reverse complement strand
GGTAGACAAAAATGCCAAATCCAGTCTCAAAATCTGGCAGACTGTGCGATGAACAATAATAATAATAATAATAATTTTATTTCTATCCTGACCTTCTCTCGAAGGACTCAGGGTGGCTTAGAGGCAATTTAAAAAGTACATAATACATTCAATTAAAAACATAATTAAAAGGGATTAAATAAAGCCTGGAAATTTAGAGTTTAAAAGGGGAGCAATAAAATTATTACCCATCAATTAAAATTTACATTTGAACGCAGGAGGACAAGGCGTGGTTATCACAAGCCCGCTTGATGGAACAAATGGGTCTTCAGGGCACGGCAGAAGGTCTGAACGTCAGTGATCGATCGCATAGCAGGGAGGAGATCGTTCCAGAGGGTGGGTGCTGCCACAGAGAAGGCTCTCCCCCTGGGGGTTGCCAGCCAACATTGTCTGACCGGCGGCACCCTGAGGAGGCCCACTCGGTGGGAGCGCACGGGTCGGTGGGAGGGATCAATGGGTAGAATGCAGTCCTGCAAGTAACTGGGCCCTAAGCCTGGGTTACCAACACCTTGAAGTGCATCCGTGAGACCACCGGCAGCCAGTGCAGCTCGCGCAGGAGAGGGGTTACGGGGAAGAAAGGAAGGAGGGAGGGAGAGAGGAACGGAGAATGGAATCCCGTGGTTTTAATCACATTAATAAACATTACATTGTATCATACCCACTTGAACACTTTTAGAATGTGTGTACTTTAAACTTAGTTAAGTAATTAAACTACTTAAAATAAGCAGAAATTGTTTTTAAACAATTACATTCTCAAAACAGGTCATGGCAAACAAAATACAAATCAGAAATACTCATTTGCCTGCTATTCTTAGTTTTGCAGTGATTCATTTTTTCAGTGGTTTTTGACTTGTTGGAAATATGTTCATACATAGTTCTGGGTTTTTTTAATTGCTCAATAATTATTTAGCCCTTTGGCTATGCTCCAGCTCATTTATTCTCTTTATTATTTACTCCTATTGACTATGAAAACTGCAATAATTTTGCTAAATGTCAAAATACTAGTTTGTGTGTATGTGTGTATCCTTTTCTGAATTTAGAGAACCATTTCTAATTACTTCTATCCACATCAGTTTGTAGATTTATTACACTACACTTTTTGCCTCTCCTTCAAACCAAACCAACTGCATCTTTTGTTCTTTCTTGACATTAACATTAATAACTTTATTTTTTTAACTTCCTACCTAGCTAGCTTCCGCAATTACTTCAGTGCTGAAAATATATGTTTGTTGTATAAGGAACTACTGTTTGTCAAGCAAAAACACCTTCGTTCTTATTCCAATGTTCTTACTGCTGGAAAAACAACTTTTATAAAATGGGCATCAGAAGACTAATCCTCTCTTATAGCCAGTGACTTCAGATTTCGGGGGGAAAGGTGGATTTAATAGGCAAAAAATATATTACTTTTTTAATTTTTCTGACAGGAATCTCAATCTTCTATGAGAATTAAAAGGAGTTTAGGGAACATAGCCAATTTGAAAGGATAATTTTATTTCCATGCAGGGACCAATTATTGGAAATCAGGAAATGATGGAACTAAACAGGTGTGGAAATGGAGATGTCAGAAAACACATTGGTACTCCTAGAACAATGTTGTCAGAAACAGAGCTTGCAAAGAGACAATAGCTGAGATGGAGGATGATGCTTTCCAAATAATTCAGTCGAAGGCCTCAGAATATAATCAGTTATTTTACTTACAGGCGTCATATGTAGCCTGAAAGCTAGCCCAAGAATTTTACAGTCCTCTGAAGAAAGATCAATGTTCAGGGACTTTTGTACAATTGTTTTTAGCGTCAAAAATCTGGGAAAAAATGGGTGTAATTTCAAGGATTGGAACTCAAAACCCAAACAGGAATTTTGACCCATACCTCAGTTGTACATCTTTGTCATTCGGCCTACACGGGTGGTCTCTGTCATTTTGTACCTATTATTAGCATCATTCAAATGCAATAACCTTGTTTTTAATGTAGAGTTTGAAAGTTATCCTTATTAGCAATTCTTTTCTGTTCATAAAGGCCAAAAAATCTGCAGTATTTCTCTGTGTCAAAAAACTTTCTATGATACAAAAAAAGATATTTACTGTGTCTACTATATTAAGCAGTGAAAATTTTATCTTGGGTCTGAAATTTTATCATTGTCAACATTCTGACATTCTGTTTTAGCAAGAATTGTTTTCATATAGCCAAGAGTAAAAGAGTTATAAAAATATAATATAAAATAATTAAATACATTATATAGTGAAAAAAATCATTTACCTGGTGCTCTCAAAAATTAAGCTACTTTAATGAATCAATCCCTGTTCTAGTCTGGAAAATATAATAATAACATCCACCAACTTTGATAGTCATTATGCCGAGTGTACCCCCAAACATCAGCAATTCAAAACACAAAAATATTACCACTTTTGGACAGTGTTAGAAAGATTTGGGAAGAGGTTTAAGGACTGAAAGGAATATACTATGTCTTGCAATGATTTTATATATTTGTTTTTGTGTATATAATGGCCTAATTTTTGAGAGCTTAAAACTGCATTCCAAGCAATCATGAATGAATTGCAGGAAAAATGAAGAGGGTGCTACTATTAGGATAAAGGGATTTGAATTCAAATAACTATTTAATCATGATGTTTACTAGAGGTCATTGGAATAATCGCAGTTCATATTCCCTATCATGTCAAATATTTGACATGTATTTTTACACATTTTTTACCTGATGGAGAATCAAAGTTCCTGAGAAGAGTTTTGAATATATCGATTACAATTTTTCAAAACTGCAAAGTTGTCTAAATCTTACCATAGCAATGACAGCTGCTCCGGCCCCAGCAAGGGCTACAATAAACAAATGGAACGTCATATTCAGCTGCAAAAGGAAGAGGCGAAAAAGGCAAATTACAATCTAAGTACACCAACTGAACCCACACTGTGCAATTATTACAGTTTTGAACTACATTGTTTTCTTGAATTCATTACCATTATTCATTATTAATAATAATAATAATAATAATAATAATAATTTTATTTGTACCCCGCCCTTCTCCGGAAGGACTCAGGGCAGCTTACAGGCACATAAAAATACAAACAACATGAACCTTAAAAATATAAGTAAAAGTATTAAATAAAGCCTGATTTAAAAGGGGAGCAATGAAACAATTTCCAATAAATAATTAAAATAATCTAATTTAAATTTAAATACAGGAGGATAAGGGCGTGGCTATCCCAAGCCGGCCTGTTGGAATAGGTAGGTCTTTAAAGCGCGGCGAAAGGTTTGAAGGACAGCAATCACTCGTATAGCGGGGGGGAGATCATTCCAGAGGGTGGGTGCTGCCACAGAGAAGGCTCTCCCCTTGGGAGTCGCCATCCAACATTGTTTGACCGGCGGCACCCTGAGGAGGCCCACTCTGTGGGAGCGTGTGGGTCAGCGGGAGGTATCAGTTTGCAGAATGCGGTCCTGCAAATAACTGGGCCCTATGCCATGGAACACTTTAAAGGTGGTAACCAACACCTTGAAATGCACCCGAAAGACCACCGGCAGCCAGTGCAGCTCGCGCAGGAGAGGAGTTACGTGGACGTGCCCACTCGCTCCGAAAATCCCCCATGCGGCCGCATTCTGGACTAGCTGAAGTCTTCGGATGCTATTCAAGGGGAGCCCCATGTAGAGAGAGTTGCAGTAGTCCAGACAGGAAGTGACGAGAGCCTGAGTGACTGTTCGTAGGGAGTTCCGATCCAGAAAGGGGGGCAACTGTCGAATCAGGCAGACCTGATAGAAGGCCCCCCTGGCGACAGCTGCCACATGATTTTCCATAGACAGCCGTACATCCAGGAGGACCCCCAAGTTGCGCGCCCTCTCCATGGGGGCCTTTACGGTGCCTTTGAAAATTGGGAAAAGCTGTCTCAATTTCATTGATATCAATGCAACGACAAGCCATACTCTTAGTAAGTAAACAGGGGTTGAACTTTTCTCCTCAGTATTTTCCTGCTGCCTCTTTTGTTCTCTCTGTTTCCTGGATGGAAGCAAAACTACATTTTTTCTGACGATAAGAAAGACAGCCATGTTTGTAATGGATAAACTGTGAGCCAATCAGAAGTGCAATCTGGCCAAAAGGTTATTTCACCTTTTCTCTTCTTAAATAAAAGAAATATGAGGAAAAGTTAACATATGATTTAACTGGAGAAGTTGAGATGGAGTATCTATAGCAACAGAACATTAATCTTCCCAAACATGGCATGGAAATGAAAGATAATTATTTCTGAAGTGGCCCTATGGCTGAGGAAACGGATAATAGTTGCTTCAATGGAAGCTCGGGTTGATATATTTTATCATTTTCTGTACTAAGATATGGAAAGTATTTGACTAAAAGATAGTGGCACATTGCCCCTTGAGTATTTGTGGATCCACCAATCAGTTGAAATGAACCATGGTAGGCCCTCTATTAATGTGTAAATCATCCATAAAATACCCCTTTCCCCCATATTATTAAAAAACACTTTTTGTATTAGCCATTCAGTCATTTGTTCAATGAAAAATGTGATGGCATTAAAGTCTTTATTTATGACCATTCAGATTAACACCTTATTCAGTTGAGTCTCATCTTTCCTATTACCTATTTTCTTATTTTGTATGACAATTAATTTGGTTGTTTGTATTTATAGTAGTTATTTTATTCAGTCTCCTAGACTGACTTGCTGATTGCTTATTTAGTATTCTATGACTGCTCTATGACTATTGCTGAGTGTATCTTATGACATGATGAATTTATTTTATGATTATGATAATATTTTATCACTTGTAGCTTGTATATACATTAAGAGCTTATGCACCCGAGACAAATTTCTTGTGTATCCAATCACACTTAGCCAATAAAGAATTCTATTCTGTTCTGTTCTGTTCTGTTCTGTTCTGTTCTAAAAGGACTTAGAACAAACAGAACCATCAAGATTAACAAGGTAATTTTTTTGCTGTAAAATATTAAGGAAATTGTAAGAATATTAGTTACATCTTTATACAATAACAAAACTTTTCATTGTTTCATTCACCTCAGTAGATTCACACATCCTGAGGAAATTATCAGACGCTGTACAAATCTTTTTTTCCTCTCCAATTGTTACAATTCCTAGAACAGATGAAACAGTCAGTGATTCTTGATGCCTATTTATCACATGTTCATTAGTGAACTTGACAATTAATAAACTTAAGCATAACATTATGTATAAGAAAAATTAACTGATAGAATGATATTTAAAAACAATTTAAAGAATAACCTTGTTTTAGGAATCAGGAGGTTGCTGCTGGCTCTATAAAAACTTTGTACAAAAATATCACAGTTTTCTGCTCTCACATGTTTAACTCATAATATGGTCCTGAAAAAGTCAGTTATACATTCCTTCATAAATATTGAACAGAAGAGGCGAGAGGACCGACCCCTGCGGCATCCGGCAAGCGAGGCGCCGAGAGGACGACCTCTGCCCTCCTGACAATACTGACTGCGACCAGTTGGAGAGGTAGGAGCGGAATCATCGGAGAACGGTGCCGCCAATTCTCAACCCCTCCAACTGGCGCAGCAGGATACCATGGTCGATGGTATCAAAAGCCGCTGAGAGATCTAATAGGACCAAGATAGAGGAACAACCCCTATCTCTGGCCCTCCAGAGATCATCAACCAACGCAACCAATGCCATTTCAGTGCTGAACCCAGTCCGGAAGCTGGACTGGAGCGGATCTAGATAGACCGATTCCTCCAGTGCCTGGGGAGCTGATAAGCGACCACACTCTCTACAACCTTCGCCAAAAAGGGAAGATTGGAGATGGGATGATAATTACCTAAATCAGCTGGGTCCAGTGAGGGCTTCTTGAGGAGGGGGTCTGACCACGGCTTCCTTTAGGGAGGGTGGCAAGAACCCTTCGTTCAATGAAGCCCTCACAATAACCTGGAGCCAGCCTCATGTCACTTTCCGGGAGGCCAGCACCAACCCTGTCTGTAATTAAAGCTATCAATTTGGCCATTTTAGCCAGTTCAAAGAGTTTTTTCCCCCTCTCAACTGCTTATCCATCAGTCCCAAAAGAAAGGTTTCTTGTTTCAGTTATATATTAAACCTTAACATCTTCTATGTTAAATGTACTTCTGTTTCTTTAAAAAAATATTTCATGCACTTCACTGTATTGAATTGTTATCTGTGTAAATCTCTAATATCAACTGAAAAAATTAGAATGGTTATAAAATGTTTTACAATCGTACTCCCCATTCATTCTCCTGAACAAATTTAAATTGTGGGTAAGGATATGGGACGGAACAAAGGAAACTCTTGTTTATACAAAGATCAATGTAGTTTATTGTATGCCCCTTTTTATTGTCTCTCTCTGCTTCCTTAAAACAAGGTATATTTTAGGTACTCAAAAGTTTGAAAAGTGCAATCTTTCGTTTGGCTTTGACCTTCCAGTTATAATGCCTAGTGCTCAGGTCTGCCTAGTGCTTAGGTTCACAGTAACATACAACAGTGGTTTGAGTAATTGAATAGTTTTTAGATAAAACACCTCCCCTCCCCAACCTCCCCTAATACAATTTTTTGAAGATAAAGGCCAAAATATTCAATATTTCTAACATGTACAGGTAGTCCTCACTTAATAACCACAATTGACTTTTGAATTTCCATCATAAATCTTTATGGTTTTTAAGCAGGTCACTATGTGACCTGACTCAGTTATTTTATGAGAGGCATAAAGCAAGTCACTTCAATTAAGGGAACCACATGAGCATTAAGTGAATCAATTGTTCTGTTAGGTTTTTTTGCCGGAAACTGGCAAAAAATAGCAGAAAGAGAAATATGTTGCAAATTCTGATCACATGATCACAAGGTGCTGCAACAGGTTGTAAATGAGAAGTTACTAAGTTCTCAAAATGCAGTCATGTGATTGCAGAAGGATAGATGCGACACTCATAACTTAAGAGGACTAGTTGTAAGTACTTTTACATCTATGTATATTTTCTCATGTAGTGTGGCTATGGTATTATTTATTCTTATTCATTTTTTCTTTTATTGATACTATAATTATAATTCTGCTACTTTGCATGTATACTTAAGTGGTTCTGTACCATAGAAAAATTCCTTGTGTGTCACACTTGGCCAAAAAAAGTGTGCATTCAGTTTTGGGGTCTGATGTAACCTCAAATGGTTGTTAAACAACTGATCGTTAAGTGAGGGCTACTGGTACTTTACATAATTATATGAACAACAGAAATGGTAAAGGCTGTCTTAAGAAACTTACAATTTAAAAGTTATTAGAAGAAAGTTGAAAGAATGTTGAATATGTAATACTTTAAGCCGCCTAGAGTCGTTTCAAAGTGAAATGGGAGGCAAACAAATTTAATAAAAGAAGGAAATATTTGGAAGATAGCCAAATTGGCTTGAACCATTAGGGTTACATACATTTTAGATGAAGAATGCATAAAGAGTTATGAAGAAATATGTATATATAATATAAATTATTCATGCTCTATTTTATGAATTCAAAATATAATTCTGAATATGTTAAATTTGATTAGATCTCTCTATTAAAAGTGTACATATTAAGCTGTTTCCAAACATGCTTAGCCACAATTGAATTCTCAAATAGTACCAGATCTCTTTCCCAGCCAAGAATCCTGAATATGTGTTCTTTGGAGGTAAAGCATATTCCTTACAACTAAGCAACAAAATAATCTTGAATTATAGAGTATGAAGGACCAGTTGAGTTCAACTCCCTGCTAAGTGTACAGTCAAATGAAAGCCACTGTTGACATACAATTTCTCACTATCTGCTTGAACATATTCAATAAAGGGTACCTACACATTTCTCTGGATAACTGAGTCTACCTTTGAACGGCTGTTAACTGCTAAGAATGTTTTCCTAACATTGAACCAGAATCTGATTTCCTGTAACTTAAAATAATTATTCTATATACTACATTTCGAAACAATACAAAACTAGTTGACTTTTTTGAGACATACTTTCAGATATTTGAAGAGTTGTATTATATTCCCACCTCAGCCTTTCGAAAACTTAACTTTCATAGTGCCTTAAATTTGCTTTTGTACAATATCATCCCCTATCTATAGTGCCTTTCTCCAGTCTTTCTGAATCTTTAAAATGGGATTCCCAGAACTGGGCACATTACTTAAGTTGGGATCTGAGCAAATAAATAAAATGGAACACTTAATTGACAATATTGGAAATATAAGGACAAGTTTCTTTCTATTATCTACTTAAGATGCTTTCTCAAATTAATCTACCATTCAGTCCTAATGAGTTGAAACACACTGATAAAGTATGCATCAGTTTAACTGTTGTTCAGAGAATGAAATTTGGGTGCAAGAATGAAATTTAAAAACATACAGGGGGAAGGGAACGGAATAGAGCAAAAGGACAGTCTAATTGTGTAACTTCTTAACAGTTCCAATTAGTTTAGTTTTCTTCTGTAACTGTTCTGAATTTTGCTTTTCTAAAACGTAGGCTACAAGCGTGGTGTGCTAGAGCTGGCTTGTACTAGTTCATGAGAGCCAATTGTCAGAGCAGAGCTGAGCCACAATGCCTAGCATGTTGATCAGGTATCTGGTGGCTCATGGCATGGCAGCAGCAATGGAGGTAGTAAAACTGGTGATTATGCATTTATTAGCATATCACTGGGTGCAAGCCACTTTTCTATGGCCCCTTTCCCTTTAGAATTTGTGAAATCAGTGTTCATACAAAAATCCTAACAATTTTAGAAGTATATCTTGCAAAAGGCATCTTAACAACAAACTTTAAAATAACTCATATTTAGTTGCTTAGGAGAAACGAAACACATCAAGTTTTCCAAGTGACTCTTTATATGGATCATGTGCTCTTTTGAATATCAATTTTATTTATATCCCACTATTATTGTTTTTACAAATAAGGTAGCAAACATATCCAAGAAAAGCTACTTACTGAAACAAAAATGGTATAAAAATTATTTTCAAGTCTTTTTGCTCCTATTTTTGAAATTGAGATTAGACTGAAATATTGACCATCAGGTTTGTTTATTCCAGAACTTGTAAAAGTGTTGGCTAAGATGGAATTTTTTTCCTCCTAATTTAGTAGATCATGTTGAACTTCCAACCTCATCCAAAATCAGTTGATTAGAATGCTTCCGTTTATGTGCCTTTCCCTAGGTTTTTCTTTTAATTTAATTATTTGTCACTTAATAGACTTTCAATCAAAATAGACTTTGAGCCCAATATTTTCTCCCTACTCCTCTTCCATCATCTCTCACATGTACTAATTATATTAGGTCATTGACTCATTCTCAATCACAGTTCATTTTTTGCTGCCTCAGCATTCACTTATACTTGTTTCATTAAGTAGGTTCACTTAATCCTTTCAAGCAAGTCCCTTTTAGTTAAGAATATTAATAACTAAGCTGATAATTTTTCAAACTGTAAATGTTTGGATTTTTAAAAATAATAAGATTCCACGTGTCAGTTCTTTCTTTTTACTATATTAGAAAGATCAAAGATGTACTAGCTTAATATTATATAGCAAATCATACAGTTGTTCATGTAATCTAGAATACAATTTTCCCGCTGAGTATGTTCCAATGATTCTAAAAGGCTTATTTCCATGCATTTCAGTATAGGTAGTTCTCAATTTATGACTGCGGTTGAGCCTAAAATTTATGTTGCCAAGTGAGATAGTTAAGTAAATTTTGCCCCATTTTACGACCTTTCTTGCCAGACTTAAGTGAATCACTCCAGTTGTTAAGTGAACTGCCTTCTCCATTGACTTTGCTTGTCAGAAGGTCGCAAAAGACAATCACATGATCCTGAGATACTGTAATCATCATAAATATGAACCATTAGCCATGCATTCAAACTCTGATCATGTGACCATGGGGATGCTGCAATGGTCCTAAGTGTGGAAAATGGTCATAAATCACTTTTTTTCAGTGATGTAACTTCGCACGGTCACTAAATGAAACATTGTAAGCCAAGGATTAACTATCATGATTTCTTATAAACATTAACACTTTGGTAGAGAATAGATCTTGAGCTACTGAGGAAGATTGCTGATTTAAACCTGGAGATACATCAGAATATAATTTTTGTGAGGAAGTCAAAAAGAAGCCCCCGTTGATTTGGGCACAGTGCCTTCCAAGAGTTGAGGGATATGAAAAGTCAGGAGGAAAAAATGGAACAGTATTGGGCAGGGAGGGACCTGTGGCACTTAACAGCTTCCTGAAAGAGGGCATGGTTAACTGCCTCGCTGTTATAGGGTGAAGTTCATCACAACATTCCAGGTATCTATTATTGAATACTGAATTTAGGGTATGACTTGATGCATACTAATGTCCTTAGCTTTAAGTATGATGTTGCTACTTTTATTTTAACACACCAGAGGTGAAATATTCAAGTATACAATATCTGGTCTATTTTCTGAGTATTCCGATTTGTAAAGGAGCTAATCTCACCACTGCTGACAAAACAAATAGATGTATTATTTCCTGGCTGCTAAAAATTTCTGACCATAGCATAGGGTTTGTATAGAGAACTCATTATTTTTTGTTTTATTTATTTATATTTAATTAGATTTATATACCGCCCTTCTCCCGAAGGACTCAGAGCGGTGTACAGATAACATAAAAATTTAACATTGAACTTT